>JBCFXI010002545.1:0-20852 GCA_038496175.1 Ampulex compressa | reverse complement strand
AATACTAATCGCTACAGTCAACAAATGATCAATTTGAACCATGCATTGATCGAAAAACGACCAGAATGGGCCAGAACGCACGGTAAATTAATTTTGTTACACGACAATGCACCTGCACACAAAGCAAAACCGGTTCAGGATACAATCAAAGCACTTGGCTGGGAGCTGCTAGCCCACCCGCAGTATTCACCAGACTTGGCCCCTGCCGACTACCATTTGTTTTCATCGATGGGACACGTATTGGCTGAGCAGCACTTCGATTCCTACGAAGAAGTCGAAAATTGGGTGTCCGATTGGTTTGCTTCGAAAGACGAACATTTCTATTGGCGTGGTATCCACAAATTGCCAGAAAGGTGGTCAAAATGTGTGGAAAGCAATGATCGATACTTCGAATACAATTTTTTTACTTTACTTTTCAAAATTGGTGTTTCATTTTCACAAAAAAAACGCTCACTTCATACCGGTACACCTGATAATATGTACCTAATATCTTTTATATTAATATACCTAAATATGTTCGAAAAGTGGTTGGTACCACAGATGAGGTATAGAGTAGAGATATCATCTTACGGGACTTAGTGCCCAAAGTTCTGAAATATGGATAGTGTGAAAAAATCAGGTATTTTGGCACGCCTTCTATGATTTAGAGCGGTGAATTTAGAATTAAATTGTGTTACAGTGTTAATAAACTTCTATTAAAAACTTTTAGCGTTATCGGCCAATAGTTTCCAACCTTTTCTAAAGTGTGGAACCCTATTCTAGATAAAATCTTTTGGCGGAACAATTACTTAAATTCGCAAACGAGCATATAAAATGGATATCGCATACAGATTAGATCATTAATTTGTTCCGGGACCCCTGAAGGGAAACAAGAAAAAGCTGGAACACGACCATGGGGGTGCCAGCCGGCAGAGACCGGCTGAACCTGATTTATCGACTCTACGATCGACATGTGCGTGATTTACAAATTGCGCAGAAACTTATAATTATGGTTGGCGTAATACATATTGATTGGTTGTATTGTTCATGCAAGCAGGCGAATATAATATCACGGAACCTAATAAAGGAAGTTCCTAGTATAAGGAAATGGAAATAGAAAGTACCAGCTTTAAAAATTGAAAAAAATTTCCTTCAAGAAGAAATTTGTACATCTTAACTGTTTCGTACGTTTGCGTAACATAAATTGGTTTGTCAATTGTTCAAACACAAAATTGTCTCTGTCCGTGCGATGTTTTTATTTGAAATTTATAACATTGCGTAGCAAATTTAATAATAAGACTCATTATTTCTCATTTTTCTCCTCTCTTTTTTCTTTAAACTATATTTCCACAACAGACTCTGCGCAGCGCGCGCGATACTTCGGTTAATTAATGTTACGAAGTTGTTATACGAAACAACGCAGATGCAAAAGTTTCTCCTGGACGGACATTTTTTTCCATTTTTGAAGCTAACACCCTTCTTTACCATTTCCTTATACGGGCAATAACTTATATTAATTTCCGTAACATTATATGCGCCTGTTTCTGTGAGTAATGCAATTAAACATATCAATGTACACCAACCATGATTATAAGTTTTTGTGCAGTATGTAAATCGCGCGCATATCGATCGTACAGTCTATAAATCAAGTCCAGCCGGTCCCTGCAGCCTGGCACTTCCACAATCGTACTCTAGCTTCTTCTTGCTCACTTTCCGGGATAGAGGAACAAATTAATGATTCAGTCTATCCAATGTATTATTTTCCCTAATGGTCTAGTGGCGACGCTGCCCTCGTACTACTTCTGTATCACATGCGATATTATCGGTGTAGTATAAAATAAGATATCATAGTTACAAAAATGCTACAAATTACAGGTAAATATTGGCTTATAGTAGTTGTTCCCACCTTGTGCTCCGCAGAATACTAGTGTTTCGTAAGCATATTGAAATTTTTTCATGGTAATTAGATAAATTGTGAAGTTAGTGAAATCTCGATTAGTATCGCCGTCTTAATGACATTGCTCTGTACCTGTGTCTGTTATTTTTATTGGACGCTTCGTTTGCTGTTTCTTTTATGTAGCAAAATACAAAGGCAAAACGCGCCCCTGGAAAACGGCTTAAAAAACGTCGCTCAAGTTTATTTTCGAAAGTTTTAATTTTCATCTAAAC
This sequence comes from Ampulex compressa, assembly GCA_038496175.1. Classification (NCBI taxonomy): domain Eukaryota; kingdom Metazoa; phylum Arthropoda; class Insecta; order Hymenoptera; family Ampulicidae; genus Ampulex; species Ampulex compressa. Next base: position 18,704 of record JBCFXI010002545.1, on the reverse strand, counting down.
AACACTAATCAAAGCTTTAGTGCATTAGTATTATTATCGTACGTAAAATTAGTGACTGTGCATGAAGGATGCTTTGGATTGTAATCAACAACTAAACCTATTTTATTTTAATTTAGCTGTATTTCGCCAACAAATTTTGCTTACGATGGACAGAGTTGGAAACCACTGGCCGATAATGCTGAAATTTTTTAATGATTCTTTATTAACCGCTGTAATCCAATTTAATTTTTAAATTCACTCTGTAAATTGTGGAGGTCATATCAATACGTCTGATTTTTTTTACATGATCGGTATTTTAGAGCATTGGGCGCTAAGTCGCACTTTGTCTGTGAGTACATCTAACTTATATTAACTCTAATACTTATGAGACTTAGTTTAGAATACCTTAAAATACCAATCGTGTTGGGTGATGCGAAGGATAAAGACTCGGATCTTCTCGCGGGAGACTCGATTTCGAATCCCGCCCATCACCTCTGGTTTTTCAGTGTGATACAATACATTAGCTCTGGTAATTCGAAATTCACTTTAAGCAGTAGGTCCTAGGTTAAATGACATTTAACGCCGAAAATAAATTTACAAATGAAACCAATCATGTGCAAAATAAGACGATTTAGTATACTCTGCGGGATATAATGGAAAATGAAAATGTTTGTCTGTGATACTACAATATGGGTCTGTTTATAATTAGATCATCTATGAAACCAAATTAAGAATTGACCACTTTGGCTTACACTTTATGATACTGGGCTTACACTGGGGAACACTTTATGATTATATCAATAGTATAAGTTTTTACAAAGGTACCTAAAGAAAAACTTTTCCTTTAATTTCGATCGACATAATTTAAACTAACAGACTATGTTTAAGCTGACATTGATTCATCAAAAATATTTTTAATTTTGTTTTAATCTACACTGTTGATATTATCCATTTCACAAAATAATGAAAATAATCTGACATTTAGATTCCTTGTGTACTTGTTCGATTGTTAAAGAAATTAATGGTTGAGGTTACAAACTTTTTAAAATTTTCTAAGAAGAAAAAAAATAGGAAAGTGCTCTGTGTGATCAAAACTATCAATTTGTTTAAAAGAATAATAATCAAGTTATACATATTATTTGAAAACAAAATGCAGATGGATAAAACGCCATGAGGACTTAGTAAAAGAATTTTCACATTATACCCTCGTTTTGTTGTTTTCTCCACTTTAGAACGACCAGTACGTTAAGTTATGAGGATCGATATTAAGACGATAAATTCGACTCGTTTTTTAGCTGATCGGCCAATATACAGCATTGCGCGATTTCCTCCTTCACACTAGAAGTACCGACACATTTAGACAAACAATAAATATCTGTCGAAGGAGAAGGACGTGCGAAGGGAAGAGAAGTGGATTTATGCAATTATTTGTATATTAGAACAAAATAATGGGATTCTAACATTAACTAATTGAATTAATGTTATTACAGAAAAATGTATTATAATTCTTTGTTTGCAGTTAAGATCTTCAAGTTAGAAGAATACTAATATGTAACAAAATATTTTGAATACCAAAAATCTTCATTTTACATATTAGTTTCTATTATTGTCAATACAGCTGAAGGCGTTATAGAGCGAAAACAAGTACAATGGGAACGCAAGTGAAAGAGAAAATTGAAGAAACAAAAAATAAAGAGAGAAATTCATCATCATCTAAATGTACCAAAAACGCTGCTGAATGTAAAGGACATCGTGATACTTTCGTGAAAAGGAGAGGTATGTAAATATTAGAAAAGAAACAATTATTCTCAAAGAAAATACTAAACGTAAATATAAATTTTCAAAAATTGCCTTCGACGTTTTCTGGTAATGAAGAAAAATACGATAATTGTCTAAGGTTTTTTTTCTAAAAATACACCGTCATGAATTAAACATCTGGTGCTAATATAGTATAAAACATTCTAATGAGCATTTTTTTTTGTATTTATTGAATTCGTCTTTTTCAATAATATAGCGTTAGAACTATGGAGCATTGTCTCGACACATCTAAACGTATAACAAATATTTGTCAAAGGAAAAATGAGCAAGGAATAATAGTAAACAGAGATGTATGCAAATTATGTACATACTGCAACAAAATGATGAGATTCTTTTGAAAACGCACGGTCATGAATTTGAAAATTAGTTGTTTTGCATGATCACATTTTAGTGAAAATTCTCCCGTTACTTATAGATTATTTTTTATTTACTTTTAACCACATTTGAAAACTCTTTGCGTGCATGAAAAAAATCTTCTTCCATTGAAGTTGAGCAAATTTCAAGTAAAAGTTGCAAATATCGTTTTCTTGTTTCTTTTATGCTTAACTTCACACCGAAATTATTTCCCATCTTCTGTTTTAAATCTGCTCAATTTTAGAACAAGAATACCGGTAATTGCTATAGAAAGATGTTGAGCATCATGATATTAAAAAAATAAAACATTTTCATATAATACACCAAATGGTTAGGCTACATATAAAATATTTCCTTTTTTGCTATAAATTGAACGTCATTTATGGTTTTTAGTAAGAAAATTTTTTATAAATCTAGAGAATTATTATGAAAAATCAGAGATGCGTAATTTCTAATATAATCCAGAAATCCAAAAAGAAGTAGTGAATATAATTGAAGAATGGAGGGGAAATTGGCGTCGAAGGGAATTCTGGCGATCAAAAAAAAACCGGGAGTATTCTTGCGGCATAGGAGATTCGAGCCCGTTAAATACGAATGTCCGGCTGGGGCTCCCCCGTAATAAGTATCCTGTGCAAAGTTCCCCCATCCCCCCTGCCACCTTCCATCGGCTCCCTCTTCCTCTTCCACGCTCATAAAAAACAGCTATATTCTAATTATCTTCAGAAGTGGTTATTCTCGACATTCTACAATCATTAATCTGCGATTAGTTGGACTTTTTCCAACGATGAAAAAAGACAATCAATTCTGGAGCCATGTCTTTTATTGTTTATATCCATAATACCCCCCCCCCTCCCTGTTATCATTATCAGCTCCCTCTCCCTCTTCCGCGATTATAAAAAGGCAGCTATATTCTAATTATCTTCAGAAATCATTATATTCCATATTTCACAGTCATTAAAATTTCTTTAGCTAGTCTTTTTTAAGCGGTAAAAACAAAATACAAACCAAGGAGCTAGGTCATTTATTGTCAATTTCTATAAGGTTTTATCTCTTTGGCCGAGGATGTTTTCAAATGGTATACGCTGACCACAAAAAATTTCAGTATGATAATATAATAAATTAAGTAAACAACAAGGATTTAATATTTTTCACTCCAAAAGTGTATTCTAATCAGATGTGTCTTATCGCGTTCTCTTGCATTAACAAACCTTCTTTTCTCTCTCTATCTTTCTCTATTTCTCTTGGCTCGAAAAAACATATAACCGATGCTAAGAAACGAAACTGAACTGTGTTTTTCGGAGAAACTCGTGCTTTTAATGATAAAATACCGTATAATAATGGGCTTATCATGGGTGAACTACTTACGAGAAAACGTTTGTGTAAGGATTCCACCGAGCAGGTGTGCAGTTCAGAAGTCTCTTTCCCGTCTATCCGATCTCGAGACGCACTCCCGAGACTCTTTCGAGTTACACCCTCCGTTTCCTTCCACCTTAAGGTAAAGCCAAGTTTCTCTTTCTCCTCAAGAGTATTTCTCTTCATCCACCTTTGATCAAGATGAATTTTTTTCTCACCTTCTTTCAAGAGGATCTCCTCTCACCCCTTGTTCAAGAGGTTTTCTTTTTTCGCTTTCTGTCTGAGAAATTTCTTCTCTCCTCCTAGGAACGGTCTCTCACTTCCTACCGAAGAGGACTTCTTCCCTTACCCCCTGTTCATAAGGATCTCTTCTCTCACGTTCCCCCAAAAGAATTTCTTCTCGGACTTTCTCGTAAGGAGATCTCTTCTCTCACCTCCTGGCCTAGAGAGTCCTTTGGCTTTCCTGGCAAGTGATAGAGTGATTGAGGGATTTACTGATCGAGGACGGGAGAGTAGATGTTGCCGCGGCTCGAAATTCGAGATGTACTTATGCAACTCTGTGAGGGTGGTGCAATCCGTTAGCCAGGTCGTTCGAAACTGGCGTCCCCAGAGGCTAGTAGCTCTGCTAGCCCGGTCTCGCAGTCCCCTTTTCCTTTTCCACTGGCGCACAGTGTCCCCTCGAGCACGCCCCACGTGCGGTATCGTATCTTCCCGTGTCCACTCTCTCGATGACCCCCTCCCCCCTCGCTGTTAACATAGAAGATGTTTGATGGATGTCATTATAGGAAAATATGTCACGATTTTTGTTTGGAATTCAAATTTTTGCGATAAAGGAATACAAACTTTTTATACAAACTCTTATGAATCATAAAAGAGAAATTAATTTTTTTATATTCATTTATTTTATTGTCAATATGACTGTAGGTGTTGTAGTGCAAAAGCGAACACAAAGAGAGAAAATCATTGCCATTAAAACGTCTCAGAAGCGATGCTGAATGTAAATCATAAGGGAAAATTCGTAAAAGCGAACAACTTGTAAATGTTAGAAAAAGAATTGTTCCCCAAAACAATTCTGAACGTAAACATGAATTTCGAAAAATCGTTTTCGGTACTTTCTGGTAAGTGCAAAGATTTCAATACTTGCGTAAGTTTTTATAAACACCGATTGTAAATGAGGGCTACAAAAATGCATATATAATAAATGAACGATGGAAATTATCTATGAGTAGATGATGTATTTGGAGTAAATGCTTAGGAGATATTGCAAATCCGTGATTTTGGTGACTTGGACAATTCTGGCTTTATCGGCGCAATGTTTCTCGATTCCTCCTTGTTTCTCTTCCGACATGTAAACACAGATATACCCTCGCCCTTCCCCCTTTTAACGACTTTCTCGCAATATCTTACCACCAGAACTATCCACTATTGCGTTAATGTGCTATAAATATTTATTACAAAATAGGGTTGCGAAAAGACAAAATAAATCAACCCATTTAATGACCCACGTATCACAACAGAACGACAGAAATTGTACATCGTATGTTTACAGAATATTTTAAAAGTAAGTGGTTTTGACCGTTTTGATAGTTTTCCTCTCATTAATGTAATCTCCCTGAATACCCCCCTTTCCCTCGCCCTTTTTTTGTTTTACATGCAAGCATAAATATGTGGTATTGCCATCTCTCTTTTGTTATGTCTTAGCACTAAAACTACTATGAGTAGTTATTAAATTAAAACTAGGATGGATATTAAATGGCCTCAGTTAATAATCCGCGTATTATAATAAAACCATAGCAATTGTTTAAAAGTGCACTGTATAGAACGAGAACTTTTACGAGAGATTATACATCCCTTCTTTTGGCGGCTTTGATAGTTCTCAATCTTAATGATTTAATCCCTCCTCCTATATCTGTCTCTTTGTTTCAAATGCCAGGGCATCGTCGTGTCTCTATTAGCATTGGAACTGACAGCCAATATATCGACATATCTAATATAAATATCTATTTATAAAAGCAACTACAAAATGGCAAAATAAATGGACCCATTTATGGCCCACATATTACAATAGAACGGAAGATATCGAACTGATTATATTCTATTAAATGGTAAACACCTTAGTACGCCCAGAAATTCAAATTGAGAATTTCCATTAAAAAAAAGTTACAAAATATATACAATACATTTAGAAGAAATTTAATCCTAACAATAACACCATCTTAATTCGCACTGATTAATTGACTTAGTTGATTTCATTACTCAATAAAGACTTTACTTCTTTACTCAATAGTTATTATTTTTACAACTAACAAGATAATAACCGCTGTGGACATACACCAATTAATGTTTCAGAATTTGATTCTGGGATTATTAAGACTTTATGAACGATTGGGCTAAATTTTATAGATTAAATAATTTACTTGAAAAGGACTTATATCTAGCCGAAACGTTGTATTTTGATATACATTTGGTTTTGATTTCTATTTAGCCAATAATTCTCTTTTACGTAGGTCGTGTACTCAGAATAATCGCACGCATTAATTTTTGCACTTACGTGGAAGAAGAAAATGAAGAGGTATTATGAGACAGTAGAAAGTTGTTCAAATGTCCATCGTGTATGTGTAGAAATTTTGCCAGATTTAACAATTCTGGTTTCAACAGCATGTCCCAAAAGAAGCAGCCAAGCCATTAACTTGCGGAAGTCGATACATTGAGAACCCCCCCCCCCCACTGGTGTATTGTAAGATATGTTCCTCCGGAAGTAGTGTCGAGACACAAAAAACGGCATACAATATTAAAAAAATCTAATACTAGCTTAACAAAATTAATGTTTTTTGATTCCTCTAAAATACGTTAAATTCAAGAAATATATTCATAAATGTGATGGAGGAAATATTTCTCGCAATTGTCTTGGATTTCTCTCATTATCGTTACTGTGTGCAGGTGATAAAACGAATGCTTAGAAATTTAAATACAGTCTAATGAATAGTTTCTTAATTTTTGTGTCATTTATTACAGAGTGCAAATTAAATGAATGTAAAACTATTTTACATTATATTCTCTTTTCTTTCCCAAATTAAAAGCAGTGTGATAGAAAAAGGAAAAGAAAATTTTACAAATATTTTGATATGACATAAACCATTTTAGAATCATTAAGTAACTTAATTATTTTTTCATTATTTATTTTTTATAAATAAGACATATGTAAATTTGAAGACACAATCTTTTCGTTATAATTTCTTTTTATATGTATATATTAAATATGATAACAATAATGATTAAGTATCAAGCGATTATGGTTTAATGTTGTCCATTTCGAATCGAAACTTTTGCCACTGTGTGACGCGGGCGTCACAGACTGTACTCTGAACGGATGCAGGGACAAATATCGGTGTCACGTGGACCCTCCGGATATATCAGCTTCCTAGTATCCCTCACCTAGTTTATACCGCCTCGGAAATATTCGCGAATTTGCCTGCGAAATATTGATTATTACTAATTACTTATAGTACATTGTTTATTCGGTTCTTGAGCCCAACACTTTTACAAAAACGGCAATTTGTTTTCTATGTGAAGACGTTCTGAAGCTATAATTCTAGAGATATAAACTTAAATATGCAAAAGAACTATAAAAGTGTCCAAAAATTTAATGAACCTGAAGAGTTGACGATTACAGTATGCGTTATCTACAATATATTGCGACTCTCAGGAGAGAGTTTACGATAAAATAAGAACGTAGGTTGTACCTCCTAAATGGTTGGGAATAGAAAATGTTGTGAACAAGTTAAGTGATACCGGACGGTGCATAATATGCAACCAATTTTAAGCCCTTTTGTGTATTGGTGTATTAGAAAAATCCAACTGCACTTTTCTTCTTAAACAGACACATATATTTTTTATTGCACCTGCCGATGCAGTTTCTTGTGTTCCACATAAAAGTACTAACATACTTATGCCCAATACTTATTCGTTCAGAAGTTATCGAAATTAAAAGTTCTCTGAAGTATTTTGGTGTCTCGGCAAGTGTTCCGTAGCGCATATACATAACATCTCTCCTCAATCTTTATGAGGTATAGTCTGTTTTAGTTTCGTGAGACACCCTGTATATAATAATATAGCAAAGAAGATGTGTGGGAAACTTTTTGATATATTTTCTTAAAATAAATATCAAAAAATAAAATAGAAATAAAATAAAATAAAAATTAATAAATTTCGTTATAAATTTGTTATAAAGTTTCTTGTGTTATATACCTGTTTGTAGTGGTAGCAGTGAGATTCACACTGTTATTTCTATGATTGTTTGTAGACTGTACAGCAATAACATAATTGTATTATTAACATTAATTTATTCATGAATTTACCCACAAGAAGAAGATCCTCGCCTCTTCAAGAAGTTTCCGCTTTCATCCTCGTACCTCTCTTCAAAGGTGGTCTATCGATTTTTTAATTCTCAGAGTCATTCATATTGTTCTAGCTGACGGAAATGGTGATATGGGCTTTACTAATCCTGGAGCTTTGAATTGCTCGTCGAAAAAAGGTGGAGGCATTTAATGCTGAAACTACCAAAGCGGTAAAAATTACTCGAATATCATTTTTGTATATAAATTCTCCGAATTTCTTACGAAATTAACTGACTCATTAACTTTCATTAACTAACTCATTATCATTTTCAGATCGTGCACTTGTAAGAAAATATGATTGTGTGGACGGAGCCCATTCTCAACAAGTTGACACTAAGGGACAAAGTGCTTGTGATTTAATTGCGTTTCTTTGCTCTACATTTTGCAATGATATTTCTTACGATCACTCGAATTCCTAAAAATATTATTAGTTATATCCCGAGTATTTTCTGATAAGGAATCCGCAAAAAAAAATAAGCAAGTATTAAACATTTTAATGTATTATTCAAAAATATTGCGACACACACAAGATAAGTATTTACCCGCGAGTTAGTTTATTAGGAAATACAACGATTACAAGGCGACAAAACGTTATACGAATGACTTTATAATTCTAAACTCATTTGTATAACGTGTTATCGCCTTTTAATCATTCTATTTCCTAATAAGCTGACTTGCGGGTATATACTTGTTTTATTTGTGTCGCTGCAATTATTCTATTTTCGGCTTCAATGGTGGATTGAAGGAATCTGATAAAGATATCATATCATTGAAAAAAGGTAGATTCATCTTATCGATAGTAAATTATTTTGTGACAATAAACCAATGCATATAATGTGTATGACAATGTTTTGTGTATTATTATACGTTTTTCATATCTAACCAGCAATTTTTTCAGCACGTATATATACCCTCTTTTGAGCGAAGGCGTTAATAATGATGAATAACGATGAATCTGTAATCAAGAAAAAAAATGTCTGATACCACCTAACAATTGGATATATTGTGTTTGTATTATTTATACCATTTTATACTTGAGATTATTCATGCTAAGCGTCGATCTTTCAGTCAAGTATACACATCCTCAGGATTTACTTCATTCGGATATTTTTCAAATGTTGTTTAAAGTAAGGAAAAATGAATTTATAAATAGCGAGGTAATATTCGTTGTAAAACGTAAAAATATTAGCAACTTATGTTCACATTCATGAGGGTATATTTTCGAAAAAAAATCCACTATTTTGTTGCAGTACCTCTTACATAAATCTGTGTTTATTTTCCCCTTTCGTTCTCCTTTCTTCATCAGATATTTATAGTAGTTTTATTCTGTTGGTGATAGAGTTTCATTTTAAGTATGTACATTTCTTAACAAAGAAACAATCCATCCATAATTGTAATTAGTGTTAAAATATTTTCGAACAAAACTGTAGTGTAAATAAAGCATATTTTCTATTAGTTATGCTTGAGTTTCAATTAATCTTTGCGGACACAGTTCGCGACAAACCCGCGTTATAAGTATAACAATATAGTGTTAAGTTTTGTTGTAACCTGAGCATGTTTTAAATAAATTTTAAAACCACTTTAATAGTCCTAAAAATATTTATAAACTATCATATAAATTTGTTTTGCCAAATTTTACTAATTGGTTTATAAGCATTGGCGTCAGTGAACGTTATCCAAAAACTAGATCAATAGGCTTTCGAAAATGTTGATAAAATATTTTCACTCCGAGCAAGTAACATCTTACTCAGAATCACCATTATTTATTTATCTAGGGATATTTTTGGTTTAAAGTTGGGCAGATTTTAAATACAGAATTGTAAATATCTTCTATTTCAAATTTGCTCATTTTTAGATCAAGAATAACTCTGCTTGGTACTTGGATATGAGCATCATCACATCAAGACCCCTTCATTTAATTTCAACAATTGTAGATAATGCGGAAGAAAAATGGTTCGAGATATCATTCAAGATTACGAATACCTTGCTTAGAAGGAAACTTATCAAAGGTTCGCGCACCATTTGATGCCGGTGTGGAAGGTAAAACATGATTTGTACGCGACTCGGTATGATTGCCTATTAACATTAGACACGGCAAAGGGGAGCAACCCAAATGACGGAAGGATGTACGGGAAGTGGCGCGGGAACCACGATAGTTAACCTCTTAGCTACGACGAGACTTTCCGCGGAGCTGTATCTCGGTACGGCAATGTTCGACACGGATTGCCCATAAACAATGTAGTATGACTACATTTTTTTACAGGGTTCTTTTTTTGCATAATTTTGAGATGACACGGTTGAGGAAACAAATGATTTTCCCTTTTTTTATTACCTAAAGATGTGAACCGTGCAAGAAAGGCAAAGCTATTTTTTTCATCGATCACGTCACTTTAAAATTGTTAAAAAAAGACCATATAAAACAAGAATCAGATATACTGTAATTTGTCACTAGTAGTGCTTTCACTATGCAATTACATTAGATTAAAGTTATTAATAAATTATATGTTTTTTTTCATTATATTTTTGTATAAGGAGCTTCAAACAAACATAACAAAATAACATAAAATCGTATCATTTAAGCATTAATAATATGATTATCTGTAATATAGTTTGAAACTACGTGACAATGCACGGGACATATTTAGCTCAAATTATTTATCATGGACACAAAACATTTTGTACTGCTTTTTGGTGTACACAGCTTTACACAAATATGCAAAAAGTTTTTTTGGCTAATTTCAAAGGATATGCAGTAGTTAGTGGATTTAAATAAAATAAGAAGTGGAACGAAACAAAAGAAAATGCGTGTGGTGCACCATGGATTGCAATGCAAAATTAAGGCTAAAATCCGTAATAGAAAACGTGTTGCAATGAATTTTTTTAATTTTGTTTAAATATTTAAATATTTTTTAATACTTTAATATTTTAATTAAATTTAGGGTGTGCAAGTAAGGGTATGACGAGGTCCTGCACGTGCATCTGTGGCACGTGCGTTAGGGTTTTGTATATTTGAGGGTCCTAGAGCCCTAGACGTCGACAATGAATAGAAGCCTTTGAAAATTCTAGGAGCCTCTCGTCGTCTTCTGCTATTAAGATGTAGTTTTATGAGTCTAGACTTTTGGGCGTTTGGTTCTCCTAATTTTCTATTTATTTTGTCTCTCGATTTCCCTTCATCCATAGGCGTAAGGCCGAAGTTTATTACTCGTGGAATTGGGAGTGTTACGTACATCGGCCTTACGCCTATGGATGAAGGGAAATCTAGAGACGTAATAAATAGAAAATTAGGAGAACCAACGCCCAAAAGTCTAGACTCATAAAACTACATCTCAACCCTTTGCGGTGGACGGCTTTTTCGGCCGAACGAGTGCCAGGTCGGAGCGATTTTCGCGAAGGTGTTGCGCCTTACAGGTACATATAAACTGATCTTATACATAAATTATCTTATAAAAACGTTATATTCTAAGAGTTTATATATATTTACACCTTAACAATGTAATTTCCCAAACTTAATTTCTGTATTTTTCTTCGGTATGGTAATTTGAAAAATATTGACCAAGATGCATTCTTGGTTTTCCTGGACATGTATCACAGTAGTAAGTGGTCTCGTGTCTTCCACCTAGTTTGTTTCGGATGGAACAAACCTAACATCCATTCTAACATCCATTTTTGTCGGGGTTCGAATAAAATCACTTTATACAAATTTTACTGATGCTTCTGCCACGATCGTCGAGTCTCAACTGACTTAGGAGACATTTTCAAAGCCACAGTCTTAGAAGAACCTTTTACCAATTGTATCTTATCTCCATTACAATGTGTCATTTGATACTTCATACAAAAGAGTATAAACAGCTAAGGAACCTTTCCAAGAACCAATGCTGCCTTCCTATGTTTGGAGCTAACGTAATCTAACATAAACACCGATTGTCGCCGCTCAGGCGACATCCGACCTGCGGCGCGAATCGCCGTGGCGCCCGAGAGGCGCCTTCCGACCGCAAAAGGTTAATACCAGAAGGCGTCGACAGGCTCCTAGAATCCTCGAAGGTTTCTATTCATTGTCGACGTCTAGGTCTCTAGGACCCTCAGATAAACAAAAATCTAACGCACGTGCCACAGATGCACGTGCAGGACCTCGTCACACCCTTGGAACTTTTACGCTAAGAAGGGGTAGAATTTAGATAATATATATATCGGTGCTTTTGGGCACAGCGAGCACTACTATTCGAGTAAGATTCAATCATATTGTCTAAATATTCTTAATCGAGTTTTTCTCCATCCAATGGTGGACATCACGATATTTGTAAACTACATGAGGCGCATTAGCTCGCGTATAGGCAGACACCAAACGATAGGATCGGTTTGATGAGTAAACGCGTTAGACGAAAGCTTCGCGGTGGAGAGGAACTCGAATTTAAGCTTTTCACCTTGAGTTAGAGAAGTGAATAAAAGTCGTAAATTTTTTATCATAAAACGATAATTAAAAGTCGGTAAAAACCTTTTAGTTTTTATATAATATTTATATAAAAAATTAAAATTTAGTTAGCAGGTGTACGGGTAATAAACACAAATTTGTGTATATCGGACGTTTTAGCACTCTTGCGAGCCTTTTTCAGGTATATATTATGAACTTGGCATATTACTTAAGAAAATATAAATGCATGTAAAACTATAAGGTTCCCGTTTAATTTTTCAAATGTGTAATTTCTTTTTAAAATTATCGATAAAACTTTGTCGAAGGTGACCTATTTTTGGTTTTGTAGGTATAACTGCAAGAGTAACTGTCTTGGGTTTGAATCATCCGAGGGTCACAAAAGGACTGTACTTTTTTCTATACAGTCGATTTCTATACAGCAGATCTTTTCCTATACAGCCTCTAATGCAATGTTCACCCACGGGACTGTCAGAATATTGCAGAAATAGAAAAATACATTTTTTACTTACATAGGATCCCCCCCCCCCTTCCCACGTATTTTTCATAAGGTAGGCGGAGACTTTATGGTTTATACGATGTCATAGTTTTTTTTTACGTTAGTCAGCTCTAGAAACGTTGACTTATATTTTAGTTTGATAAGAACCTCAGACTGAAAAAGTTCGTGGCGTTTTCCCCGATAGACGGCGTCAATTGCAAATAACTTAGAACACAGAGATCGCAGCGACATCACTAACCGCTCGTTGGAAAGGTGGCACTTCGAGCGCTACTTTGAGTGTGTAGACATTGAAATTGGTGCAGTGGTTGGGAAGTTGTTTGCATTTGAAAATGGAGAAAAGTAATGAAACATTCCGCTATATTTTGCAATATTATTATGACAAAGGGGAGAACGCTGCGCAGGCTTGTGAAAAATGTTGCGCTATGCATGGTGAAGGTACTTTATCAAAATATGCTGCGTAGAAGTGTTTCAGTAGCTTTCGTTCTCGTAATTTTTATGTGAAAGATGAGTCCCGTACTGGTCGTCTAATCACTAAAAAAGCTGATAAAATTCTAGAAAAAGTACAGCAAGATAAACATATAAGTAGTGTCGACATTGGTATGGAGCTAGCCGTTGACCACAAACTGTTTGAGCAATTTACACAAAGCTGGCTATAAAAAGATGTATAGGTTCCTCATCAGTTGATCGCGAAAAACATAATAGACGAATGAAATGCAATAAAATCGAACTATTTCTGAAATGTGTCATAATCAGTGATAAAAAGTGGATCGCGTACGAAAATCGGAAGCGTAAAAGTTCGTGAATAAGGAATGGTGAGCCATCACAAGCGTTTGCGAAGCCAGAATTGACACCGAAAAAAGTGATGCCGTGTGTGTGGTGGGACTGAAAGGCAATCGTCCACTGCAAGCTATTTCCAGTTGGTCAGACGATTGATTATCAACTTTACGAGAGCTTGGTTGGAAAGTTTTGATGTATCCACCGTATAATCCAGACATAGCACCCTCTTACTATCGCTTGTCCCGATCTCTACAGAACTCTCTCAATAGAATTAAGGTGCTTTCCAAAGAAATCTGTGAAAACCACTTGATTCAGTTTTTCAACCAGAAATCACAGAAGTTTTCAACCGATGACATCATGGCTCTACCTGACATATGGCAAAACATTATCGATAATAATGGAGCATATTTGGTTTAAGGGGTTAGGGGTAGTCAACGGCGCGAAAAAATGAGTATTTTAAGTAATTTTTTTCCTTACGGTAGTTCAACTTATTTTATAAAACAATTATTGCTTAGTTATTACATTATGTCTTAAGACTATTTGACAAAAATTAAAAAGGAAAAAATGTTATTGTAGACAAAGTTATCGCCATATTTGTTGGATCATATGACAAAATCGTGTTTTGCGGTGATCATTATAACATTTTATTGGTTCATCTAAACTCAATGAAACAAAAAGAAATCTTTAGTTTACTAGTTAATGTAGTGTCTGATCAAAGCTTTGTGTTTTAAATGAACGAATTGGCGCTTTAATCGATTACTCGCGGCTTTTACGAGAAAAAATCGCTGGTTTATTGCCTATCAAAATATAAGTTTTAACAGCATCAAAAATTCCTTCGATCAGGCACTAGCTTTTTATGCTCACAATAAGCTGTATAAGTTTTATGTAAATACGTCGAGTGGTTTTTAAATTACAGTGGTCACCGATTTCGAAAACATAGTTTCAAGAAAAACGCGTTTAACGTTTTACATTCGATTCACGTATAGAAATACTAATTATTTAATAACTTACACCGAGTCATCTATTGCTGGGCCATATAATGTTTCTTCTGCCGATGTGGAAGAAAATAATATATATCTTCTAATATATCAAATTGTTGTTGTCTTTACGTTGCATGCTGCCTTCTCGAGCGTTCTCATTAGTGCGTTTGTTTGCCACGTTTACACATCCAAAATTAGTTTTTCAGCGTATCGATGGGCATTTGGTCCACAAATTACTTCCAGAGCATTCATAACAATTAATAATGACTGTGTACCTTCTTTAAAAACACAAGCTGCAATATATGCAGCAATTTCTACAATAGTGAAGCTATTATTTAAAGTTTTCGGACTTATTTTCCACACTAGTTGATTGAAGCTTTCATTATTACTTTCATTGAATCCACTGACACATCTTGAAAGTACACTACTATTACTCAAATCTTTATAAATTGGCTCGATGGCACTGACAACATCAGGAGGTAAGGAGGGAAAATCTTGATTATAAGAAGCGAATTCCCCATTTGCTACAGCGCGCTGGTACGAGCACCAAGAATCACCGCCTTTTAGACACATACTGTGATTTGGATTTTGGTTCACATGTGTATTGCTATTTGGTATTTTGCGAGTGTCCGAATTGTATCGTATCTGATTCGTGTCTGCCCTGTCTGTGGTTTTAAACAATTTAGATGCTATCCCGAAATCAGTATGATTAAGCGGTTTTTCCATCTTCGCTGGTAGGGTTTTCAGAAAAATTCCCTAATTAAGTATAAAATTGCAGTTATACACAACTTTATTATACTACTCCATTACTAAACACCAACCTCTGCTATTGTTTCCGCGTCTGCCGTCCGCTACCGATCATCGAGAGTAAAACAGCGCTTCAGTAATTGTAGAATATCGCGAAAACTATTTGTTGAATTTACTTGAAAATTTTACTTAATATTTTCGAGATATCATACTTTAAGAAAATGCAAAAAACAAGATTTTTTGAAAATCCTGACTACCCCTAACCCCTTAAATAAATTCATTTTCACACTATAAGAAAACCAGTTGGATTTTACTAAAAAAAATCCATGAACATTTCCCAGATCCAATATTTTTGTTTGAAAGTGCTCCCAATCCGATGAATAATCAACTTTCGCTGATTACACAAGAGATACATCATAACGTTTACTGATAATTTATTATTAGTTATTATCAATAATAACTGAATAAAACGGTCAAAGCAAATAATTTGTGGAAATTTACCACATTTACCGGTAAGTAATAATAATTTTAGGCTCTTTCTGATAAATGTGAAAAGTAGAAAATTTTCCATAGTTAACTTACTGCTGTATTCAGAACAATGCGGAAAGGGCAAGATCAGACCTGATCAGAAGTCGGTAAAAAGATAGTTGTTGTTGTTATTGTTTCTTGGATTTGCGGCATCGATTTTTGTGGTCATTTTGCCGTAGACCTACTGTTTAACGTGGAATCCGAACCACAAAAAAAGATAGTTAACCTAACCGAAAGTTAAGGAAGAGACAGTCAGCGCGATGGGGAACTTGTAATTCTTGGCAAGGAACCCCACCATAAGAAAAATTCCCCTACAGAAGACTGTACAAATTCTTACAAACATAATTCAAGATCGGATCAGGAGAGCTACATTGGATGCTCTACATAATCAACCGGGACCAGCATTAACCGGCGAAGATTAGTTTTGAACCCGGCTGGTATTTTTGGTCTGGTTGATTCTGCAGAGAGTCCAACGTGTATCCGTGGACACGATGTTAAGAATACTCTCGAGAATTTGCACGTTCTTCTGTGCGGGGATTTTCAATAAGTTGCTGGTACTCTGCGCACTGAAGTTCCGTGCACCATATTATATTATGAATGTTTGTTAATGCGTGCAAGTATAGCGGATAATTTATGTTGGAGATAGCCGTTACTTGATGGCAGCAGTATTGATAGGGGCTGCATTGAGGTCCTTGCCTCAAATCTACATCGTTTTCCCCTCTACCTTTGTTCTTACACCTCTGTCCCCTTCGCTTGTTTTTGTCTACGCGTCTAATAACGTGATCGTGTACTCTTCTTAAATAATATCTTGTTGCAAGGAGTTCGTTGTCAGTGCGTCACTGACTTAGCCCCAACAATTTAGAAGAGATGAGACAATTTAAATGAGACGATTCAATGATTAAGTCGATATATTAAAATCGCAAAAAGAAAAAAAACATCAAGTACCTACAAAAAAATCTATTATGAAAATAAAGAAAATAAAGGGAACGTTTTCCGTAAAACACCTGATGAATACTGTGACGTACACCGGCACTATGCTTATTGAAATAGGAAAGAGACCAAGAGAAAAAAGAAGCGAAATAACCAAAGACCGCGCGAGAACGTTCGAGGGGCCCAGAATAACCTAACAATAGATGCTTTCTAAAGGATTAAGAAACAAAAGCCTAGCTGGTGAACCATAGCTATGGGCCATCAGAATCCTACTCGCAAAACACCCTTTTGTCGGTAGATAACGGGCAGCCGCCAAACGTCCTCGACAAACAAAGTGGCAGGACAAATCCTCGAATAGCAACTAACAAAATGTCCGCGTTAAACAATTTCTCTGGCTAGAGAGGGGGTAGCCCAGGGAAGGGATTCCCGGTTATATAAGGGAGTTTTTTGGGAGCGCGCGTACACTACTATTCGAGTTTTCACTACGGTTAGACGCGACACTAACGTTCGCGACAGTCTCGATCTCCCTGCGGTTAAGTTTTAAACTCGTAAGATACATTTATATATTTCTGTTAAATTCCTTTTAATTTGGAATGCTGTCTAACGAATTTCGGGGGATACAGAAACCTAAGATACCCTCAAGTTTTCTGAGGTGCATTAAATTTGCGTATGGAAACCTTTTGAATATCGAAAGGATCTGGAATTTCAGACAATCCCGAGCAATCTGAGGCGCATTAAATTTGCGTATCGAAAACCCTGGAGAATCTGATTTTCTAAGTAACTGTTTTATAACAAGGGTTAGCCGGAGGATCCGAAGTGTATTCGTTGCGCATAGGAAATCCCGACAAGTCCCTTACGCGTCCTGACTCGAATCGTTTACGGAAAGCTTGAGGCGCATTAAATTTGGGTATCGGCGGCCCCAAACGTTTCTGTCGGTTTGATGAGTAAACGTCTTAGACGAAAAACATGTGCCGGACAGATTTCCAAGACCAGACATTTTTATACTAAACTAGAGAAAGCAATAAAAGCCTTTATTGCGGAAGAAGATTTCGTTGATATCCTTCTTCAACCTCCAAAATTCGCCCAACGTGTTAATTAATCTGCCTCAGCCCAGGGAAGTGTCGCGTAGACACGCTTGACCCGAAACCGTCATTATCTTCATCTTAAAAGTTCGCTAAATAAAACGGGAAGACGCAAAACCTCGACATAAATTCGACAGTCGCGGATAGTCCGTGACATATTTCTGGTGACAAAGCGGTGGGATAGTCCGTAACATAAATCTGATGACAGCGATGGGATAGTCCGTAACAATACTAACGATTTACAAGATATGATGTTATTAATATTGAAAATATTGAAAAACTCATGTTGACATTCAACCTGTTTAAAAAACTAATTATATGACATAATTCTCCTATTCTTCTCTCTATTTCTGGTCTCTTAGCGTGTTCCATAACTAACTTTGTGTTTACCTAAACCTCTATTGTTTAACACATATCACTATGTTATCCCTATTATTTAAATTTTGCAATATATTTTTTTGTTTTGTGCAATTCAGCTTTTTAATGCACCTGAAGAGGACTCGCACAGGAGTCGAAACGTTGTGAGAATTTAATCTGTTTTTTTACTCTTTCCTATACCTAGAAAAATAATACTGCTCGTCAAGACCACTGCATTAACTATTATAGAACTGATTATATATTACACTTTTCTGCAAGAAGATTTTAAATCATTCACGAAATCCACAGTGCGATGTGCTGTAACGAACGCCGTTACCACCCTCAGGAAGTAGGAAAGAAATCGAGAGAAAAGAAAGACGATTAAGTCGCTCAGGACAAGGCGACACAGCTGCAAAGGATCAACGCGCGCAAACCATAAAACGGTCCCAAAACTAAACCCACTCTAACGTACCCCTC
>JBCFXI010002544.1:0-20887 GCA_038496175.1 Ampulex compressa | reverse complement strand
TATATATATATATGTATATATTACATGGATCATGAATAAAAGTTTTGCGCAGTTTGCAAATCGCGCGCATTTCGATTATGGAGTCGATAAATCAAGTGTCTGCAGCTTGGCACCTCCACAGTCTCATCCTAGGTTCACTTTGCTCGCCTTCAGGAATCAAGGAACAAATTGATAATTCAGTTAGTACAGCACCGCGAATTATCCAGCTAAGAAATTAATTCTTTGAGGCAGAGGATTCCAGAAAAATAAAATATACACACTTCGCACAGTATTTTTATACCGCTTTTAAATTAAACAAAGTTGATATACTTTTATTAAGAAAGGAATCACATATCAGGCGTAGACCTTTGCAGCCATCGTGGCCAACGATGAACAATAATTTGAATTATAAATGCGTAACCAGTTTCTTACTGTCCTGATAATACAAAAAGAAAATAAATAATAGTAACGAAACATTCACTAGTCGTGGTCTTAAGTAGATTAAAAATTCACGAGGGACAGAAGAATAATAATTCAATTCTTATATACAGAATGATACACAAATACACTAAGACTAAATATAAATCTATACACAAGCATCTATTGCAATATTCCGAGTTGGCTCCAAAAATATCCCACCAAGCATCAAAAACTCGAGCCACCTTTACTCCCACCCTGCCTCAAAGAGTTAATGCACGCGCTACAACATCCCACGACCATAGTCGTTGTATATACACAAACACCCCACGACTATAGTCGTTGTATACACACAAACATCCACGGCTCGACGACTATAGTCGCCCTTAGCAACAAAAAGACGAATGACCTCCTTGTCGATACCACGCAAAAAGCAACGCGAGAAAAAGGCTAAAACCGTACAAAACATCCGACGAGTACGTTTAATTATACCAAAGAGAGAGAGAGAGAGAGAGAAAAGGCGCGACACTTTAGTAGCGGGCCGACCTTGTCGCCACGTCCATGAATGAAATTTCCATAATATTGTGCCAAGGTAAATTCCGCGCAGGAGGGGGGGGGGGGGGGGAGGCGCGAATTTCATTAGCGGATAAATACGGAGGAAATGCCCTCTCGAAGCTTCCACGAGTCTCGCAGGAGGGTGCGAGGGTTTGATTGAACATTACCATGACAAAGGGCGGGTTGATATACGCGCGAGGCCCCACCCTGAAGGAAGAGCCGATTTTTCTCTTGCTTTTGCTGGGATCTTATTTTTCCACGTCCTCCTTTAATCCTCCGTAATTGACGGTGATCTTTGAGCAACGATTTATTCGGCTTCTGCGCAAATTAGCCATCGCTTTGATCCTTCGAGCTCCCGTAAGGAGTGGCGCTTTTCTGATCATTCGTGAATATGGTCTTATCGAGCAGTCGCATCTTACGGTTTTAATAATCCCTTCATCTGGTTACGATGGAGATGAATTTTCGTCATCAGTACGATATTGTGAGTACGAGAGTCGATGATTTTTGGCCATATATTGCGTGGCGCGAAATTGATTGAAGGTTTATTCAATTTTAGGGATACTTGAAGAATAGAAATGATATAATATAAGGTGGGTTATTGAGCCGTGTAATTCTCCAACTTGCAAAAAATTAGACACTAAGATAAGTGAATCGGGACTCGAACGAATTTTTCCATGCCTTTTTCAAAGATATGACTTAATGCACCACCATGTATTTATGATTCTCTATGTCATTCAATTTGTAACATTTTATAACCTCGATTATTATAGCCGCGAACCAATGATTAGAGACGTTTTCACACACAATATCGTTTTGTCGACTGGAATTCTTGATCCAATAAAACCAGATGGGGAATTTAAAAATCACTAACAAGCGTGAGGATCAACTGCTGGTTAATGACCAATAGAATTCACGCAAGTTGTCTTAAAGATCGATTTTCCTCCACTTTCCATCCTTACAGCTCTTACTCTTCTTATTACTCGATTGTTACGAAAGAAACATTGTGCTTTTTAACACTAAAACTACCAAACCAGTCAAAACGACTGGTCAATCGTTTCTATAAAAAATCGTAGTGCTTTATAAGGATGTATTTTTTGAGATGTTCCATGATGTTCATGCAGTATTTAGATCACCATTTTAATTTACTCAAATTTTCGCCTATTCTCTCTTTTTTTTTTTTAAAGATGTACGCGATGTTCTAAATATTCCCAGAAAGTGGCTGGTAGTTCTAGTGTTAAAAAGGAAAAAGACATTTCACTACGTCATCCTACATCAAAGTGTTAATTTTCCTAACAGACCAGCCCATTCCGGGAAATAGAGTGACCGCAATCCCACTGGCGCCATCGAACGATCCTTCCCGGGCATCCTTTTTCAACAGTGCAATTTCCAATTTAACCCCCTTTTTTCACTCGCGTCTACTTTTAAGGATCGCCGGTAAATCTGCTCTGGGGCGCCGATTTTGTAAGTCAGGACAGAAATACGGTCGACCAATATGCGCCGGAAATTACGTTTCATCGAATGGGACCGCGCGGTATAATCCGGCGGGTTCGAAATTTGCACGAATGGCAAAGCCGGCATAAGTCGAAAGGAAAAACCCGGATCGCCCCAAATCGATTCGAATTCCTGGGAAATGTTCGAATGTCGAAATCTTATTCGAGTCATTTGGGGAATGAAGTAAAGACCCGCGAGGAAGCCCTTAAGAGTCCTCATGTTTTAGTTTTGTCTTTACGTTTAAATATGTCTTAACTATGTCTTTATAACTTTGACTTTAACTAACTTTATGTTTGTCTACTTTGTAACTTTAACTATGGCTTTATGTTTACGATTAAAAATGGATTTTCTTGCAAGCAATGCATTGAGAAAATATTCGATGCTGCGCGAGGATCGAGGAATTATTAAGCAACAATAGCAGAGTCAAACGAGGTTTATTATCGTATTTTTCCAAGCGTCTGAAATTACGTGATAATATTCTTCGCGCATCGAATCTTTGTTTAACTGCAGAGGCACTTTAATCCTTTTAGTCATGGACTCCTCGTACGAGGATATATCAAATAAATCCTTGGTAAGTCTAAATTTGATACGTATGACCGTGTTTAAACGTTGTCCTCGTATTATCACAAGCACAGATTCTAATTGAGAACAGCGTCTACCTCTTTCGTCAAATTGCGTTATCACAAAGCGAAACTGAGTACGCACGTTCATCAGGACTTATCAATTCGTTCCTTGAACCCTGAAGGAGAAGCTGGAATACGACTGTGGAGGTGCCAAGCGACAGGGACCTGATTTATCGACTCCACGATCGACATACACGCCATTTACAAACTGCGCAAAAGTTATAATCATAGGCCATATAATATATATCTATATAGTTACCTATATTGTTTACAGAACCAGGATTTATCATAGACCCTTAACAGAACCAATTTATTATTACTATAAGAAGACAGAAAAAGATCAGCTTTAAAAATTAACACGTTGAGTGCCACGTCAGTCACCGGTGAC
Source organism: Ampulex compressa (assembly GCA_038496175.1). Classification (NCBI taxonomy): domain Eukaryota; kingdom Metazoa; phylum Arthropoda; class Insecta; order Hymenoptera; family Ampulicidae; genus Ampulex; species Ampulex compressa. The sequence goes on along the minus strand of JBCFXI010002544.1, from coordinate 17,434 downwards.
TGACACTGACCTTTCCGTTCAGGCCGCGTCAGTCACCGGTGACTGACAGTGTAAAATACTGTAACACGATACCAGCGCGCGTAGCCTAACCGGGATTTCCTTCTATAACCGCGTGGCACTGAACGTGTTAAACAAATGTCCATCAAAAGGAAACTTTTGCATCTAAGCGAATCTTCCTTTCCGCGCATGTCGATCGTAGAGTCGATAAATCAGGTCCCTGCAGCTTTACACCTCCACAGTCGTTCTCCAGCTTCTCCTTGCTTCTCTTCAGGCCTCGAGGAACGAATTAATGATTCAGCGCACACTGTACAACCGCACAAGCTCCATCGATTTCAGCGTCCACTTCTCATTGCACGCAGCGCAACGTGCGAGGCGATGAAACGATTGCCTGGCAAGTATAGTTAGGGGATAATTGGATTAATGGAGGAGCGATATTCGGCGATCGACGCGGCGGTTCCTCCATAGGCACGTAGTTCCCACGAAGTTCAGTACATGCACAGGGCTTATTAGGGGCTAAGCTGGACAATCCTAACTTTCCCACCGCGATGTGTTAATCCATCTTCTAAGGTCGGGCGCACTCGAAATTATGCAAATCGTGGTACATGGTAACCGCAACAGTTGCCAAGTTTGGTTGTCAAATTTGGGGAGAGGGTTATGGCAATAGGGTCTTTTAGTCTCTGCGCGTTTGTCGGTTGGTACAAAGGACGAAAATCAAGGAGAAGTTTGGGATATTAATTATGGAAATTTAGGTTTTTTTTCTAGATCGTTTTTTCTCGAAGTTGAAATTGTTCTTTATAAAAAAAAAAGCAAGGTTTGAAATATTGTATGCAATAGAATGCTCATTGAGCGAATTTTTTCGTATTTTGAGTGACGATTGGTGTGAATTTTTTTTGCCAAAACTGAAAAAAAGCAAGGTTTGGAATAGAATGCTCGTTGAGCGAATTTTTTTTTTCGTATTTTGAGTGACGATTGATTTGGATTTTTTTTTGTCAAAGCTGAAATTTTTCTTTTTAAAAAAAACAAGGTTTGGGATAGAATACTCGTAGAGCGAATTTTTTTTTTCTATTTTGAGTGACGATTGGTGTGGATTTTATTTGTCAAAGTTGAAATTGTTCTTCGTTATGCAATATTATAAGTGTTGATTGAGTTTATTTACAATTACTGTATGCGAATTTTATATACAGTGGGCAATAAGCTGTATGTAATATTGAAAGTGCTAAATGTGCTTAACTACGATTACTGTGTAAGATTTTATTACTCACTACTTACTATTTTATTTAATAGTATCTATACTGTTTATACTACTTTTATCCAATACTTCATTCTGCGATCGAGAAATATTGCCTCGCGATACCATTATCAGGTTTCAAACCTTTAAGTAACAAATTAACCATGAATCTTTATATTTTATCTAAAACAACAAAGTCGCATTGTTCAGGTACAAAACCACATTTGCTCTGGACATTTAAAAATACGTAATTCTTTCCGATGAAAGATATAATCGAGAAATATTGCCTTATAAATTATTTTAAGTGTATCAACTTTGCATCCGGAAAGTAAAGTTCGTACATTTAGGAGGTTTTAAATTATACCTATATTGAGTACATGTAAGTGAATTTGACATGCAATTTTCAGAATTTAAATACAATGTACAGTGCAGGAAATATAGCCAATTGATATTGTCCTCATCTTTTTGAATCATCCTATATACAGACCTATATAGTTTATTATAATTTACGCGTCTTTATCGAGCTTATTTTTTTTTTTTTATTTCAATACGTGAATCTAAATGCAATTTATTCTTCTTAACTTGAGATCGCATTTTGCGTTTAAATTTCGCATTTCGTTTAAATTATTTTCTATTTTGGGTTATACATAAAATAACAATTATAGATCGCAAAATATTGTCAACATTATATTTTAAATGCTTGACATTTTAGTATTTGTCGCAATTTAAGGGATAAACTTACATTACAAATATAAACAGTTATTTTATTGTTCATTTGTTTAGATATTTAGACGTTATACTTCAACAATATTTTGCAAGTTTTCCACGTTAAATTTTCCATTTATAATATTTTGTCTCTTCCTTCCCACAATATATTTCGAATTGCTCGACAGACCATTCTCTTTTTCGTATTATTCGTTTTCAAAATGACCATTTGTTGGCAAATCAAAATTGTCTGTCATCACTTTATAATAATGAAAAAGAGCAACATAATTCTTCTTGCTATGTCATTACATTTTAACAATTATCAATCAATTAACCAATTACATATCGCTACTACCTTTTATCTTTATTATTATCATTTCATACATTGCTACTAATATCTCTTTAAACATTTTCCTTATTGTTTTCCCTTATATTATTTTCCCATATCAATGATTATTTCCTTACACATCCTCACATCAATACATTCCCTTCGACTTGTTCCACTGAAGTTAAGATCGCGCTTTGCAGGGGCCATAGCGCGCGATTTAGGAACCCAGCACAATGCTGATAGTGTTTACATTCCAGTCGCCTTTTACGGTCGCGCTTATCCTTTGTCGAGCGCAGCCGAAGCTCCTGTGTAATCGACAAGGTCGGGCGCAACCTTTTACGAGGCAGATAAACCCAGGTTCGCGGATGCGATAGCTCGATGCCACGATATCGAGACGCGGCCTTTCCGCAATCTCGAAACGGCGCGTAGAGAAAAAGCAGGAAGATCGTTGAACACGTTGCCTGCCACGGGAAATTTGCGCGCTTTACCCTCAAGGCCATCGTAGAATTTTGCGTAAAGTATATTACGGAGTTGGATTATTAATTGTAATAATATTAGAGTTGTATTAGTAATATATTGTAAGTATATCGGAATACATTGTAGAGTTTTATATAAAGTAATTACATTTGTTTGAAGTAAGTAGTTTTGATACTGCTGCGATACGTTTTTACAAGGATTAGAATGATATAAGAGGGTGTTTAGAAAATTAATGATATGCGAAAATGATTGTTTTATAATTTATTGTAAAATATAAATGTCTTTTACTGTATCGTTTAAGCTTTTTGCTATCCTCGTGAAGGGCTTCAACATTGTCGAGGCTTTTTGAACTTTTCGATAACATTTGAACTTTTTCAAGACCTGTGGAACAATTTACAACACTCTTCGAGTTACGACCTGAACTTTTCAGAGCGAACTACGCTGTTTCAAGAAATAGGTTTGAGATCTTTCGAGAGCCATGAATTTTGAAGTCTGTAAAGATATTCGTGCGACGCATTTTATTTTCAATACATTTAACACGACCAAAGTCACGAAGCTTTTCGAAATGATCGGTGTATTTCAAGATTTTTTAAACGTCGATAATCGTCGAAATAATTCGAAGCCTGTTGACCAACTTTTCATAATAAAGTATTAACCGTTAAAGTCCTAGAAACAGGTATTCCGGTTTCTGCATTACCGACAGTCCATGGGGACTACCATCATATAGGGGATTAGTAGAAATATCACTAGAAAGGAAGAAATGGACGTGCCAGAGTGACACATATTTATTAACAATATTTGGATGCTTCTCTATTCCTCTTTTTTGTTACTTCTTGTTCTATGCACTTTGTATAATCAGAGTGAAAATAGCCCAGGATTTAAAGGATGGTGTTTTTATTATTGTTACGTGGTATCTACTAGGATAGCAAAGTTATCACCAAGGGATACTCAACATCCCATCGATAAAGACAACTCGTGTATATGGTCTTAACGAGCAATCACTTTTCAGACTCAATAATTTCTCCATTTGATTATAATAGAGTTAAATTTTCAATCGTCAGAACCACAATGCGCGTGAGAAAGTCAATAATCTCCTTAAGTCCACTTGGTGCGTGGCTCAATAATTAAAGTTTAGGAATAAATGAAATAAAAAATCTGGAATATAAGGAATTAGGCCATATCAAGAAGAAAGACGAAGAAAAAATAGAACACTGGGATAACTGGACCGAGACCCGAACAAGACTTCCTTTTACATTCCAAATTTCCTATGTCACTTATTCCTAAACTTGAATAAACTTCAATTATCAAGCCACACACCGAGTGGACAAAAATTACTCACTTTCTCACGCTCAATATCGTTCTTATAATTAAAATCTTAACTCCATCATAATCAAATAGAGCATTTATTAATTAAAAGAACTGCTCGCTAAGACCATATTCACGAATTGTCTCAAACACCTACGAGCAAGCAAGTTAGGTAATCCCAATGTCCCATCTGGTAAAACTTACCAGATTAATAAAAAACAACCCTAGAACCCTAGAACCCAGATTAATAAAAAACAAGCCTATAACCCTAGAACCCAGATTAATAAAAAACAAGCCTATAACCCTAGAACCCAGATTAATAAAAAAAAAGCCTATAACCCTAGAAACATATCGTGTTGGAATAAATCGAGCAGCAAACACCAGAGCACGGAATTGTCCCGGGAAGAAAAAAAAGAGGAGTGCGGGCGATAGTGTTAGTCGCGGAATTGTTTCTGGAATTTTTGAGGTTGAATCGCCAGCCATGGCGGCTTCCCGCCGTGGCCTCGACGAGCCGCCATATTTTTGACATGATTTTTTGGGCCTGTCCATGCAGGGGTGACCATCCTACTGTCGCTGACAGTTTTCCTGAACCTCGTGGCAGAAAGCATGCCGACGACCTCGGACGCTGTCCCTCTAATAGGTACCGACGAAAGTCGCAACGATATTCGCATCTCGTTCTGGCAAGCGTGTATCATAATGTCTGTTTCATATGGCTGTACATACGTATATGTATATATGCGCACCACATACATGCACACTGAGAAGTACACACAGACACACACTGACACGCAGAGGCACACGTAAAGGTGGGTTTTTCCAGCAAGCAGTTTTTCGCGCTGCAGGGAACGAATTTTGCCAAAAACGTTGGCAGGCGTGCGAAATATATGTATATAATACTTTCCATCGCGCTTCTTCGAACGATTTTGGGCGAATTTGGTTCCTGCTGTGCAAAAAATTGGTCGCTAAAGAAATCTGTCTTGTGGAATCCCTTCGGCGCAATGGCGTGCGAGCGTGTATCAAAAAATTGCCAAGAATAATCTGCTTGTGGACTTTGTATTGTACAATGAATCGTTTGGTTTACGAAGCTCTGGTTTCATCGATTATTCTTTGTTTTATTTGATAATAATCTTGTCTGTTGGAATGATTTGGATTATTTGTTTTGAAAATATCGTTTACTATTTTTACGATGTAATATGTAAAGCAAGGGGATACTGGATATTATGTTTTTATATGCAGAAGTAGGGAATGAGTATTTTTGTTTAATGTTTTGTATTATGCGCTATGGTTTATTTTGTATTACGTTTTATATTATATTATTTGTCCAACGGATAAAAGCAAATTACATAAATCTAATTCTTGTACGTGATGTAATGGTAAATGATTTTTTGAAATAATTAGTTTACTTTTTAATCGTCTGACGTATTACACGAATGATAAACCGATTGTGAATTATTTCTTTTAACTCATAATATCAGATCCGACATATGGTAAAAATTATAATGTAACGTTTCATCGGTTTATCGAGAAAAAGATTCAAAAGTCAAAACAAATTTTTTCTTTTTATCTATCCAACAATACAAATTCGTTAGAAATTATGTCCAGTATCCTTGTTTCAATAATTCATAATAATAATTGATTTACATTAATAACACGTATGAATAGAAAATTTAAAAAATTGTCCTCTTAATATCGTTTTCATTGCCACTGAACAAATTCTGCTGTGCGAATGTTTTAAACAATTATTTGTGAGTTAAACATCAACGAGTGTCGCACAGAAATATTTCTCAATCGCAAGAAAAATTGTCGAGGAAGGCGACGTTTACACAAGTACGTCAATTTGTTGTTATTCCCAACGATAAATAATCCACTTGTTCGACGAGTTCTTTGTACAAAACTAAAGTACATCAATCGTTCGGGTTCTCTTTGGCACTTTAAGTACCCGTTGTCTTTGGCACTTGCCGCGCTGAAAGGGATTTACAATCCCTTAGCAACCACCCCAATTCAAAATCAATTCATCAGAGGGAAGATAGAATCGAAACCTGCGGTAAGAACTTCAAGGCCGTTTGGAGAAAAGGACAGGATTTACGATTATTCTGCAAGAAACGCTTCGACAGCAATTCGAAGTGGTCGCCATCGCGCTTTTTTCCATCGAAGCCGTATTTGTTAAGTTTAGGAAACGAGACGATATTTGTGGAAGGATAACTTCTTATTATTTAATCTTAAACAATGCACATGTTTCAATATCAGTGTCGATATTATTATATAAAAGTCAATTAATGTTCATATAATTATTGCTAATGGAGGTTTTTAATACAACATTATATGCTATGGCGATAAAAATAATTGACTCTGAAGCATTAAAATTTGATTTTGTACAGCATCTTATCTGAATTTGTGTCTGCTGAAATTTTTTCTTTATTCTCTATATTATTCTCTATATTGTTTCTTCATATTCCACTCGTTGCCATCGAATCTGACAGCAAACATCCGCGTCCTGGCTAAATCAAACCGAATTCTTAGGATAAATTATATATATACGCAACAACTAAGCGTGTTCGACTATCAGCCACCTGAGTGCCTTTATATATTTGCACGTGGAAAGACATTAATAACAAGTCTTCCTTTTCACACGAATAAGGTTTATATACCTGATGATAGCTCGCAACAGGGTCGAAACGTCGTAAACAACTCGTTGCTTTTTTATACCCATCCACTCCACCTGGGATTTACAACTGCTCGCAGGACCATTTATCTAATTCATCCTTTCCTCGTATATTTACTCATATATTTTTCATTATATTACTCTACTATATATCATATATCATATATATATATATATATATATATATATATATATTATTATTATTATTATCGTGTATTTATTTTATATAATATATTTACACTTAAGACCTTTTTGTTATTGTCTCCTTACATCAATGATTCTGCTACATATTTCGTTCAATATTCGCACCATTTTTCCATGACATCATAAAGCGATTTACTCCGCGAGGAAATATCGATCCAATCTTTGGATTTTTACGTTCCCCGTCACTTCGACCTTATCTTTCAATTTCCTAGGAATATTCCGTTGTACGCTATTTCCTACAATGTCGGTACATCAATTTTTATATTACGTCGAGTACTTTAGATCTGACGCGCAAATTTTTGCATTATTAGTTACTTCAATATGTCATTTCTTCATTTATTCGTATATCGTTTCTTCTAATGTTTTCGTGTCATTAGTTTTATTGCATGGGAAGAGCTGTGATCTTAGTTGTTTACATACAACTATATATCTCTTCAACTATCATTTCAATGTTACTTCCAGATTATTATATATATCGTGCATCGTTTTCCAAAATATTCGGTGAATTTTTGTTACGCATAGAAGATTCAATTTTTGGTTATATATTTTTGTACGGTGAGTTTCGCTTTGCTATATACGAAAATCGATATTATTATCATATATCTTCTTAATGATGATTTCGAATTTTAGTTTCGAGAAAACAATATGTCCAGATTATTCGAGCATTAATATTTTTTCGCACAGAAGAGTTTCGATCTGGACTGCCCTTTTTTTTCATTACGGACTCCTTCGCTTTGCAGAGAGAAAAATGTTTTTAAAAATGTTTTTATATTAGTTTGTAACTTTTTCGATCACTAGAGCTTTCAACGTTATATTTCTATTTTCAAAAAAGCGTACTCCAATTTTTAATAAATTGGAACAATATTTGTAATAGAATTTGGTTCCCTTCATCCAAGCTTTAGTAATGAAATATTAATTGAAATCTTAAACCGATTCACCATTTATATAACGCTTAATCCATTATTTACCATTGTTCCTTTTTTGGAACTCTTGTTTTTTATTTATTTCTACCCAAGCAGTGAAACTTTAAGTTCCTATCGTTGCACCTAAATGTTATACTGACTTCTATAAAAGTTACAAAGTCGATAAAAATATTTTCTCTAATTAGTTTATTCTAGAAAATTAATTAATCAGCTTACTTTTTAGGTATGCACTTGGCTTTGACATACAATGGGTATGATATTAATATTTAGTCAATAATATTTATATTTCGCGAAGTTTTAATCTATCGGTTTCATCGTAATTTATCATATAATGGGTTAATATCGATGTCATACGAAATAAATATTAAATAATAATAACATTCCGCGAAGAAGCTTTGTTCCATCGGTTTCATCGAAATTTGGCCGCTTGTCGGCTTTGATCATACGGATTTACTCTTTTTCGACGCTTTCTTTCTCTCCTCAGACGTACTCGTTACAAAGCTGTTAATTCGCTAAGGAGCGCCAAGTTCGATTTCACGCCTCGACGCTTCCTGTTGCGATGTAATTTCCACGCGTTTCCCCGATTCAACTGCTCGTCTTCCTCGGAAATAATGAGCGAACGCTGCTCTCCGCGTTGGAAACAGGTTTTCGCACTTGATATTAATTCCAGGCACACATTGAGAATGACGTGGATTATAATGCGATGCCAGAAGCCGTTTAATATTAAAGTCATTCCGAAACTGGTGCATTGTTTCGAAGAGTTTTCTTCGTAGCCTCGATTTTTGCATAAAATGTCGTTTAATATTTTCAGGATCTCAGGATAGTCGGGAGTAATTATGTGTAAATGTCGTTTGAGCTGTAACGTACATTTTTTTGCATAAATTGTCGTTTAATATTTTCAGGATCTCAAAATGGTCAGGAGTAATTATGTTTAAATGTCGTTTAAGCTGTGAAGTATTTAGTTTCTTTAGCAAAAAATGTTTAATATACTCAGGATAGTCAGGAATAATTATGTCTAAGTGTCGTTTAAGTTATGACGTAATTTCTTTTGTTTTTAATCGAAAAAAATCGAAGTATCGTGAAAAATCAGAATGATCCTTGTCGATAATCCAAACGACCTTGAACCTTTTTACCAGAGCATATAGATACATGTTTAGATGCGACACACACGTCGACGTAGTTCAATGTCCCAGAGGTAAATGCAGACTTAATCATTCATTTGTTCCTTGATCCCTGAAGGGGAAGAAGAAGCTGGAACACAACAACGAAGGTGCCAAACAGAAAGCATTGGCTGGACCAGATTTATTTTTTCTACGATCGACAAGCACGCGATTTACAAAGTGCACAGAAACTTATAATCATGGTCGTTGTAATATATATGTATATATCGATATATTTAGTTATATCGTTCGTAGAAACAGGCAAATATAATATTATGGAACCTAATATAAATTATTGTCAGTATAAGAAGATAGAAAAGAAGGGTGTTAGCTTTCAAAATTGAAAAAGTACTTTTCAATAAGATACTTTTGCATCTGAGTTCTTTCGTATATTTTTGTAACATTAATTACTTCGCCAATTGTTCAAACAAAATAGTTTTTGTCCGTGCGAAGTTTCACACAGGTGCAAAAATTTCTTCTCGAAGGACATTTCTTCAATTTTTAAAGCTCACACACTTTTCCATCTTCTTATACTAAGATTAACTTATACTAGGCTCTATAATATTCTATTCACCTGCTTCTATGAAGAACACAACTAAATATATCGATAATCAATTAAATTATCATTTTTTTGTAAAAAAAATTTATTTATAAGTAATAAAAAAATTAATTTCTGCGCAGTTTGAAAACCGCGCGCATGTCGATCGTAGAGTCGATAAATCAGGTCCCTGTCGCTTGGCACCTGCATAGTCGTATTCCAACTTCTCCCTGCTCCTCTTCAGAGGTCGAGGAACGAATCGATGATTGAGCGTGTATTGTGACATGAAATCGCCCACCAGAATCCACGGAGAAACGCATGCTTTGGACGTTCGTTGCTTCGCAATCATCGAGGTGTCCACTGCCCGTTTGGTGTCACCCTAGCCATTGCCATTTGTAAATAGCAAAGCAAGCAAAGGATAAGGTACTACGAGGGGAGAACGACGTTCTCCGGAAAGCACTGTCAACTGTATTAAACCTGTCGATCATCAAATGCCGGCCACATCGACAAAATACCACGGCAGGATAATCGCGTATGATACGAGATAAACATAGCGAAATGCTTAAAGGAATTTCGTTGGTGAATTAATAAAGGCTTTTCAGATTACATTCAACCTTTTGCAAACCAAGTACTTTTACATATATATATTATATAGAAAAATCATCGAGTGATGTTAATTACACAGTAAGGAATTAGAAAATTTTATTATAATCCATAGTTACATAATTGCATATGGAGATGAGGGTATGTATTGAAAACTGTGCTGAATAATTCTGTAATTCAATAATGATAATAATAATGATTCAAGGAGAACCGTTTATAGACTAGGTTATATGTACATATGTATATATCATATTGCAAAAGAGTGAATTTGATTTGCATAAGGGTTGATTTAATATGAAAGACCTGTAATAGGAACGGAGATGATTAGTTAGTCATTCAAATGACCTTGAGGTATGCTTTATAATTTATTATAAAGTTATTTCAAATATTTACGTTTATTAATTAACGAATACACTTCGATTATTCGTACGATAACCGGTCATGGAGTGAAAAAAGTTAGAGGAGGGAAACAGTATGAAAGTTAATGTTTATTTTTAATCGTGACGAAACACATTATATTCGCTTGTTAACCGAGGAGCACTTTACTCGTAGAAGAGACTTTATTGTTTAAATTAGTTAGGAAGAAAATAGGTAAAGAATTTAAAGATAAAATAGTAGAACTTTAAATTCACATTCCATTCAATCTACGATAAAATGAAATCGTTCAGATATAGTTTTGGAAACGCTTAATATTTACGTTAATCTTAGAATAACACATAATTTTTAAATATTGTGAAACAAGTTTAGATTAAGTTCAGATTAGATTTCATCGCAAGATTATTTTGATGCATTAAATTGCATTAAATCGATTTTATCTGAGATAATGGCATTGCGTTGCTGTATGATAAATGAATATTTGGACGAATCGCTTCCTTTTTTAGGATCGTAGAAATTATGAACGATTAATGTCAAGGGCATTGAAAAATATATTTAATTATCTACGGTTGAAACATTATTCTTATCGATAATTTACAGAGTGTGGAAAATATTGAATTCTCTACGCAGTATTTAGAATTTTCTTACACAAAGCGAAGATGAAAATAACAACAAATCTAGTGATTTTTAAGTTCAGAGGTATTCTTATTGACCTTTCTGATGAGTAAAAAGTATTCGTAATTACGATGAGTGATGATTGATAACATATATTTACGTTTTTCGAATTCTTAACATGAGTAGATATGTAATAATTTGATTACTTATTACTCAAAGATATATATTAAACCATTGAACCATTAATCCATTAAATCAATAACGTAGCCCAAAAAATTTTGATTGCTTTCATTACCAGATCCATGTCAAGATATTATATTATATTTTATTATATTTTCCTTATTTTTTTGCCTTGTTCTCTCCAAACCTAAAGTACGTTATTAATTTAATCGACAGTTTAGATTTTAACTTGTATTTGAATAATTTATTTCTACTGCTAATAATCGTTATATTTTTATCATAACGATCTTCACAATCTTCTATCGATAATAACAATCTTTCTTCATTCGCGAGACGTATAGCCGTCTCGAATCCCAACAAATCTGATAATTTATCCTAAGATCTGCATCTTTGCTCGAGGAACGACCCGGTTAACAGGTTGGAGGGGATCCACTTTAAAGCAGGGGTCATAAAAGTCAGCGGTAGCGGCTCGCAAATCCATTTATGCACCAGTTGAAGCTCCAGAGGGTAGTTTCTTCGCCTCCAAGGAGCGTTTCTTCCTCCTCTCTGTCGTTTACACTGGACGATATTCTTAACCGCCTTCCTTAGACCTTCGAGAGATCCGCTCTGAACAGATGTCGCTTCGCGATCCGCTGATTTCACGTAAGACGAAGCTACCAGTAATCCATACTTTAAGGAATTCTTCTCGTATTCATTGTTATTAAAGATAATTTATGGAATCATAAGATTAATTGAAGAAAATAATAATAAGATATTATTTGAATTTATATATCGTAAGCTTAATTATTTAAATCGTAACTCCTTAAAGTCCTTGTGAATATTAATTGTTTGAAGTCTTATTTATACACGCCATGTTTTTACATCGATGCAAAAAATCACTGATGTCTCTTATTCTTATTTTGCATCGATGCAAAAAATCATGTTGTCTCTTATTCTTATTTTGCATCGATGCAAAAAATCATGTTGTCTCTTATCCTTATTTTGCATCGATATAAAAAATCATGGCGTTTCTTATCCTTATTTTGCATCGATATAAAAAATCATGACGTCTCTTATCCTTATTTTGCATCGATACTAAAAATCATGATGTCTCTTACCCTTATTTTGCATCGATACAAAAAATCACGACGTCTCTTATCCTTATTTTGCATCGATATAAAAAATCATGACGTGTCTTATCCTTATTTTGCATCGATACTAAAAATCATGACGTGTCTTATCCTTATTTTGCATCGATACAAAAAATCACGACGTCTCTTATCCTTATTTTGCATCGATACGAAAAATCACTGATGTCTCTTATCCTTATTTTCCATCGATACAGAAAATCATGACGTCTCTTATCCTTATTTTGCATTAATACAAAAAATCATGACGTCTCTTATCCTTATTTTGCATCGATACAAAAAATCACGACGTCTCTTATTCATATTTCCAAGGAGAACGTTTTAATATTGGGTCGACAAGGCTTTTAATGCGCAGGTTTGTTCAGGGTTCGCGTCCGTTGCTTCGGCCATTCCAGATACTCCGGGCGCTTTTTCGAGAAGCCGAGAGGCGAGGAGAGTCGAAAGCTTTCTTTTGCCATCTTGGGCAAATTGTCCGCCGTCTCGGTGCGATAACGACGCTTTCCAGAGGTCCGAAATGGAACTTTCCTCCCGTGGCAATTAGAAAAGCAGGTGCTGCCCAGGAAATTAGTTTCTAAGTAGCGATTAGCAAACGATTCGGCGTTTCAACTCTCCTTCGAATGCGAATTCGAATTCTCGCTTCTGGCGACACTGGTGTTAAGAGTTTGGTTTTGTGCTCTTGAGGAGCATCGATGCATTCTCGATTATAAGTTGAAAATCGAGCTAGCAGAGGCGCTGGTGAATATTTTCTTCTGATTCCTCGTAGAATCTTGGGTAACGTTATTTATTTTCCTTGGTTTATTTATGGTTTAGACCTCAAGGCAGAGTAAAAGACGTGAATACAAATTTCTATCATTAAATTCTCTGTCATAGTTTTTTTAAACGTGTCCTTTTCTATCACTTGATCTCTTTTGTAATTCTTTTTAATAAACACTCTACCAGTATCAATAATACCTTAGTATTTAACAAAAGAATGTATCTCTATGCGAAGTGCGATGTTACAATGACAGCATTTTTTATATCATGAAATTTAGGTTTTTTCGCTTGAAGGCTATTAGCTCTGAATATTAATAAATTGACACTAAATCCACGGAAGCGATCAAAATGACAGTCGTTTGTTAGAAAAATTGTTGTACCTTCCAAAAGGATATTTTTCGAGATCTATCGATATCTATTCCTAATAATCTTTTTCTTCAAGAATAACATCCTCAAATAATATACATATATATACATATATATAATATCTGATGTACGTGAATACATCCATAAAATAACTAATAATACAAATAAACTAACTTTAGTCCTAATCGCATAATACGCGATCGCGTTTCCCTGAAAACACGAACTTCCACGAATCGCTTCGAGGAAGTGCTGAAGCATAATTAATTTAACGAAGTATGAATATTTCGAGAAACACTAATTCCTTCTTTTCACGCCTCGCATCGCGCATCGACGAGAAAGAAAGGATCCGCGCAATGATTCAATACCAGCATATATTGGAGGAGCAAATTTTGCATCTGTGTTCCGTCGTTCGTATTCCCGGGGATTGCTTCTATTATTTATCGCTGCAGGAATGAATTATCGGCAGAGTATCGATTTCCAATGGCGCCCATAGGAAGACAATTTCGGCTTACAGTTCGAAATGGACGTTTCAGAAATCCTGTGCATTAAGAGCGGCGATACGTTGACTTCCCAATTTGCTCAAGTCCTAAAAAAAGAACTCGAAGTGTTATATGTAACACTTATATGACACACAAACATGTGTCTGATATATGTAAGATAAATATGACATGATATATGTAACACTTGTATGACACACAAACATGTGTTTGATATATGTAAGATAAAACAATAATGGTTGGCAGTTTAAAAAAAAAAAAGGTAAATTAATAAGGAAAGCGCGAGTTGGAGTATATCGAACTTTGTTAGTGTATATAGTGTTGCTCTTCGGTTGTTTGATTGTAAAAACTGTGCATAGGCCGCGATTGAGAAGTGTCATAACTATCGATTCATGGATATTAACATTAAAATATTAGTTTTTCTTATTAAATTATTAATATGGCAAGTTATATTATATATGTCATTAATAAGACAAGGTGTTATATTAACACAAATATTAAAATGTTAGTGTTGCGAGTTTGTATTATTTGATCATTGTGAGTCAAAAAGGCATTCGTTTATGTAGTTTGTAACTTATAAAATTTATAAAGGAAACTTATGGATTTATTAAAATTGGCAACACAGAATGATAAAATGCCTATGGAAATAGCCTAAGAATGATAAAATGCATCAGGAAAAAATACTCGTAACATAATAAAATAATAGTTCGTGCGGCGACTACTGATCATAAATTTTCCATAAAATGAACTTAACCCGAGGTATGTAAACAAATACCCAAAAAATTCCTTAAAGCGACAAATACTGGTACCTTCAGCTTACTCTCATTTCAAATAAACAAACTTCAGAAGTTTACATTAGAAAACATCTTCCATAAAGTGGACTTAACCTGAACTATATAAAGAAATACGCAAGAAATTCCTTAAAGAAGGATCCCTTTTGGAAAAATCCCTTAAATCCAAAAAAATTAACACGCACTTCGGAAGTTTACATTGGAGAGCATTTTCTAACAAAGTCCTCAAAATGTGCCCAGCATTTTGTCAGTGCGATCAGTCAGATCGAGTTCGGATTTCCGCGAACACCGCAGCAAGCGCGTTTCGGATCGCGGTGCCTAATCAGGCTAATCAACTCGTCATCCAGGCGTTTAGTTACTAATGAGGCAGTTTCGATTGGCACTTAGCGGACGGCACTACAAATTATTGGATTACGCGGAACGTGAAAGTGTTAAGCCTTTGTACTCTACGCGTGTCTGGCACAGTCAGTGACAAGTGTACTGGGCGATCAAACATGGAAGTACAGTGAGGGACAAAAGCTCATCAAACATTTAAAGGGTTAATCCCAATGTTATACGTACTATATAAGTCTAATAAATAAAGCCAATTCTTTTCTTCAATCCAATTATCCTCCTTTTTTTATTATCATTTTTATTTACTTTCTTCTTTATTATTTTCTTTCGATCGAATTTCTTCAGCCAATTATCTTCACAATCTTCGATCGATCATTAATCGTTATATTTTTATTGTAACGATCTTCACAATCTTCGATCGATCATTAATCGTTATATTTTGATCATAAAAATCTCAACAATCTTTAATCGATCGTTAATCGTTATATTTTTATTATAAAAATCTTCACAATCTTCGATCGATCATTAATCGTCATATTTTGATCATAAAAATCTTCACAATCTTCGATCGATCATTAATCGTTATATTTTGATCATAAAAATCTCAACATTCTTTAATCGATCATTAATCCTCATATTTTGATAATAAAAATCTCCACAATCTTCGATTTTTCATGACAATCTCTCCCTTCGCGACATTTAATCGTGCATTTAACCATCAATAAATCGATCCCCAGTAATCACTGATAAACTTTGATCTCCCCTCACAGAGGACAAGGGACTGCAAAGGGTTAAGTCCAATAAATAGAGCCAATAGCGGGGTTCCATCGAAAACCCGGCAGCGCAACCGATGGAATAATGCATAAAGGCCGCAAAAAAGAGCCTTTGTGATGATATTTTTTTAAAGCGCCACCGGGAACACGCTCGGATCATCGCGGCATGCAAATTTATGCAGAATATCCGCGCGAGAAGACGGACGGAAAAAGTGATTGGGCGAGTTGCCATGCGGCGCTGCCATTGAGTTTTCCCCTTTTTCCACTTATATTTGCATCTCTGTCTTTCTCCTATTAACCGACGGAAGTGTAATCAGGGCCGAAAACCTTGAGCCATGCTCGGTTAATTCTCGAACGAATTCATCTCTCGTTTGGCGAGCGATCCGGTGAAATTGCTCTGCGACTTGAAAATGTTTTAATTGTTGAAGTGTTGAGAGGAGGGTTGCTCATAGGAGCTGCTGAGCGCGCACATCGATTAACTCCACTTTTTGGAAAATCTTGAATTTAAGCGTCAAAGCACTGGGTACAGTCGTAACTTTTCGTATTTATAATAACTTTCCTGATTAATAAAGATTAACACTATTAAGCGGCAACATTTTTTTGGCCATTGAATGATAAGTAATTTATTTCAGAAGCCGTTTTGATTCCTTTTTTTGGCTATTCTTTCTTATTGGTTTTATATGTCGTTATATAAAAATAATAAATCAGTTATTAATCAGTTAATAAATCAGCTAAATTAATCAGTTAACCGCGGAATTTATCGCAGGACGTAAGGAAGGAATGAGACGCGGAATAATTTTACCACGGATGTAAAGCGAAGTAAGGAGGGATTACATTTCTCTTCGATAAAACACTAGTTTTTCCTCAAATGATTTCTTGCAGTGCATCACAATTCTTTATTTCACACTATGAGTATAAAGATCAATCACCTGGAAAGAAAACTTTGGAATTACATGTATACACGTCGAGCGCAGTTAACTGTTTAACACTAGAAACACCAAATCAGACAAAAAGACTAATCAGTAATTCTTTAAAAAAATCCTAACACTTCACGACGATGAATTATTCGAAACTTTCCACGATTTCCATGCAGTAATTAGATCCTCGTATCGATCAATCGAAAGCGCCTCTCTTTCTTTTAAAGATACATATGGTATTCCAAATACGCTTCAAAAATAACCCAAAGTTCCAGTGTTAAAGTCGTACAATAAAATCGTAAAGAAACAATTAACAAATGGCCTCGGGCCACTTTTCAAAACGAACCGCCCAATCCTCCTCTTCGCTCTTTCTTTGATATTCAATTGGTGGTGAAACTGACAGGCGTTTATTATATTCCCAAATCCGCCTCTTCCTTCCCGCGCTCCAACTATTGGCTTGTTCGGAAAGTCATTTCGTTTTGTTTTTCGTTTTTCACCAACCAAAAACTACTGTGTAGAATTAATAGAACTTTTTCACACGCAAGCCTTGCAATATCAGCTCTCAAGACATATA
>JBCFXI010002543.1:0-20892 GCA_038496175.1 Ampulex compressa | reverse complement strand
CGCGGCAGACCCGGGTTCGAATCCCGCCCATCACCTCTGGTTTTTCTATGCGATATGTATACCGTAGCTCTGGTGGTTCGGAACCCACCTTAAACAGTAGGTCCTAGGCCAAATGACCTTAGCAGTCGGTGCCGAAAAATGAATATAACTTCTACTACGTAAGTCAGCCTCACGTGGCACCTCGTCGAACGCAACAAATCCTTCCCAGACCGAGCGGTCCCCGGCGATCTTTATCCCCCGAGTAGTTTTTTCTCTTATCGCAACACCTGGCCGGGCTTGCGCAAAACTTGCACGGGCTTTGGCCCCGTCGTGTGTGCTTATCGCGGCGCCGCGAGACGGATCTCGAAGATGGCGCCGGGCCGTTTAATCAGCGCCGGACGAAACAATGTTCGCAGCAGGGCCGCCGGGGGCCACCGCTAGGCAGTTGAACGAATTGTTTTGATAAGTCGCGGAGACAATACGTCGTTAAGGCGCCGGGGATTTCTCCGTCGGCGAAGGACGGAAAAGGAAACCCTGGTGGGCACGTTGGGGTGAGCCGAACGACGCTGGTACTATGGCTGAGATGGGAGTGGGAGGGGGGAGGGCGAAGAAGTACGAGAGGGGAGGGAGCAAAGTCGACGAGGAGGACGACTCTCCAAGTTTAGATTAAACTCGCCGCGGATAAATATTCGTAATGGAGCGCCAGGGTGCCATAAATTAGCATGCTGCCCTCTCCTGTCCTTTCTCGAATCGACAATCTGTACACCGTGGCCCGTTCCCGTCTGCCATAAACTTCCTTCCTCTTTTCACCGTCACCGTGCCGCTCGTCGATATGGCAGAACTTCCGGCGAACTTCGACGCGGCTCGTCTGCGCGGAACTTGGAGTGGATGCGATAAGAACAACGCCGCACGATGCTACCCCCGTATTGCCGGTCGGGGGCCGATATTTTATCGTCCAGGATTTCTCTCAGCGGCGTCTACCGAGGCTTGTTCGATGCATTCCTTCGGATTTGGTAATTGGAGAAAAATAGGGTATCGTGAGGATTGAAGGCGTAAGGCCAACGAAGAGGAGGCTTGCAGTGTGTCGGGGTAGGATGAATTGTGTGTTTTATAAATCGTATATTATTATTAACAATTTGATAAGCTGACTCTATTAGCGAGTATTTGTAATTATTAGTAGATAGCACGCGACTTGTTCCATAATTTTGGAGGAAATACTTATTCACGATGGATTATGCCATGAGAGAATTTAATTGTTTCTCTGGAGGTGGTATGTACCCGCTGTATAAATGAGCGATGTTTTACTTCTCGAAGTTTCGGTTGATTATGATCGTTTGAGTACTGATATATCGATGTGGTCTATTGGATAAGCGAAGGCTGTACGTATAAAGTGAATAAATTATTTGTGCGACTGATGAGTAAAGTTTGGAATATATACTTGTTTAGTGTTCTGCGAATATAAATTAATTATAAGTATATGTGTATGTTTGTGTATTGTAAGTTTATTTGTAATAGCAAATTCGTGAAAGCTTTTACGATTGTTCGATAGTTCCACTTTATTATGAATATATAATCAATTCAGTGATTTGTTCGGTGACATGTGTTAGTTGTAACAAAAAAAACGATTTTGGGGATCCATCAGCGTAATGACTTTGATTGCAAATACACGCGGTATATTTGCCCTCTTAATGGAGCATAGATGTGGCATATCATCGCCGCAATCTGCTGTCACGATGCAACAGCTGAACATCGATAGGACACTTGTGCGTCGGTAATATTGACGTTAGTACCACGCTATGCCAATACCGTGTCAGTCGAACAATGTTAACCCTATGTAACCTAGAATGATTTCTATACAACGTACAACTGATCCACTGTTATGGTTAGCGTGCTCTGAGTTAATCTTTGTCTTCTCATAGAACTCTGAATCATTGTAAAGTAAAACTAAACCTACAACATTAATTACTTATAATGTTATTATAATCTTTAAATAAAAAAAAAAATAAGTTTTTTATTTTTTGTGTCAAAATTAAGTTACACGAAAGCTGAAGGTATGCTATAACAGAAATCCAAACACCTTAATGGGATTTCGGATGTTGCGAAATGAAAAATAATCCTTGTTTTGTAATGACTAGACTTAAATTGATCCAAAATACCAAATTACATTAAATAAAATAGGTAAACCTATTTTCCCGTATATTCATCTGCATTAAACTTTGTCATTCGGTATTTACCAAGATATAATTCGTATTCTAAGAAAACAACAATGTCCGCAAA
The DNA here is from genome assembly GCA_038496175.1 of Ampulex compressa. Lineage (NCBI taxonomy): Eukaryota > Metazoa > Arthropoda > Insecta > Hymenoptera > Ampulicidae > Ampulex > Ampulex compressa. The sequence goes on along the minus strand of JBCFXI010002543.1, from coordinate 18,636 downwards.
TATTCCAAAAATCAGCATTAACGTTAATCTCACATTATTAAAAAAAATGTTTGTTTCGCAATCAAGCTCATCCATCATGTACCGCGAATTAAAAAAAACAGAAACAAGGGGCAAACTCAGGGACCAAAGCGATCAGCGACTATCGTTCATAAACAGTTCTCGTATCTGCGAATCCATTTTGCGAGGGACAGGTTCGCTTGCGTCATAAACTCAGGCGCGAGAGTCCTAAATTCCGAGCCGATCGCTAACGCATGTAGATCAAGTGGTTCCCCGACTTAATTACTGGCACGATAATGGCACTTCAGGATTTGGGATCTATGCCGCGGATCGTATGGTAGGCACCTTTGGCCACGACACCAGCGGGGGCAGGAAGGAAGGAAGGAAGGGAGTAAACCGCTATTAATCCACAACGGAATTGAGTATTATTAGGGGATATATCCAGGATTTGCGGCGGGTCGGGTTAAAATCTCTTTTGGCCGTATCTCAGGAATATCTGGTAATCGTTACTTTTCCAACCGGCGAGAAACCCTCCCCCTTTTTGGCTCGCCACCCCCGTTCACCCATACCTCTCTATCTGCAAGATTAGACCAGACGCGGATTTACTTTGTTTTATTGGCCAGACCATCCCCGATTCCGTCTGAAAGGGACTTAATTGGTGTTGCGGGATCGTTTTGATACCGTAGACTCTTCCAGACGGGGCTATTCGTCGAACTCCTATTTAAGATTTCCAATCTCGGGCGGTACGTCTTTCACGAGGACTTTTACGTATCGCGTTCTTCTTTGTTTCTTACAATTTTGGAACCGACTGCCACGGCGACGGTAATGGCAATACCAATTGTCTTTGGTAATTCTTTATAAAAGTATTGAAATGATCGTATCAATAATAATAGGATAGATATGTTTAGAGAAAGATTTTATGCAGTTTTACCGTAAAACATAGAATAGAAATGGATAAATAGAATTAACCGTGGGTATCAAATATTTTTTACGTAAATATCAACGTCTTTCATTTTTATAGATTTGTAGATACATATTTGTAATAGTTTTCCGCTGAGATTTCAGTGACAAATTGAAGAAATCACAGAAATTATTATGCAATAGTTCCTCTAAAAGAAGAAGGAAAATAAATATCTATCTTTCTCCATATTCTTTGAACAGCGAGTTAGTTTTACTTAATATTTTAAATGGAATATACACTATACTAGGCTTTACGCCAACCAGTTCGTCGAATTGTCGCATAATAATATTCATAAGCATAATCTATGCGCGCACTTAAATAGATTGTTAAGATTTCAAGGTCTCATTAAAATTTTGCCGATTCGAAATTTGCGTTCAAAACACCAGGCGTCATTCTTACGACCAACGTAGCCAAATCACTTATTTCAACATTGATATCCAGGTTGGCGCAGGTATAAATATTACGTAGACACTACACTGACTTAAACTCTATATCTCACGGATCACGTACGCCATTTATGATAGGCGAAGGAGTCTTTGGCACGAGGAATGCCACGAGGATCGATAATGCAAGTACGCGCGGTACGTAAGTATAACCGCGGGGAGGTTTTAAATCCCAAAGGTGTCTCCTTCGATCTCAATACGTCTTAGAGTGTCTACAGCGTAATAGAGGAAAAAAAAGGTTCCTCGATGCTCACGGGGCTGGCTCCTGGATTGAAGTGGATTAATTGGTTGAACACTCACGGGGGTTGAAGCGAGACCACCCCCTTTCCCCCATTCAATTACTTGTGATCTTTGCCGCCAACCCTTCGGTACTCTGAGACCTCCGGATATATCCCGTCGCTGTGAAAATTGGTCCTCCCACCCTCGCCGTGTCGAGGGAAAGGTGCGCCACCTCCGTCACCGCCCCGAATAAGAAAACCTCGTTGGGGATCTTTCGACGTGACTCTCATATCGATCGAGGCTTGCGTGGTTAACCCTCTATAACTTACGTTTCTTCAAAATTTTAACGCTCCAGCCATAACTTAACCCCGACTTTAGTAATCTGGTATTATGAAAGGGGGAAAAATGTAATTGACAGCGATTAATTTGGAAATTATAGAGTAGCTATTTGATTGAGAATAATCCGAAGGTTTCGAGAGAAATAATGGGTTATAGCACGTGTTGTAGCATTTTGTGGTGTATTAAAAACTAAATACGCTCCAAAATTCGTTTTACCACTGCTATTATCACGTCTGTTTTCGACCTGTAATTTGATCGACATTTTTGTCAGATTTAGGAGAAAAAATTTGCAAAGGAACTTTGGTTGGATTTTGCTCAGAGTTTTATCCGAGTGCCTGCGAAAGAATGCTTTTGGTTGCTCTTTGTGGAGAGTATCTCTGTTCTATGTGAGAAGGGAAGAAGGAGAAAGAAGAGAAGACGAAAGGACAAGAGAATGTGCACTTTGTCGTTGAAGTTTTAGCCAACTTAGATGGATTCATAGATGCGAAGACATTGTTTCAAAGTTGTGTATATAAAAATGATGAAGGATATAACTATAGGCGAGAAGGTTCATATTCCAATATCTAGCGGGTCATGCGCAATCTATATTATAAATTTCCTATTCGATGTCTTTGCTCTTTACGTATATACCATTTTCGTACTCTCGAAATTATTTGTATGATCTGTCATTACACGCAGAATAATCCCAATATTCATGTTCTTAGTATTCCTGCATTCTTTTTATTCCAATTTCACAAATAAATGGATAAAAAGTTAACCGTCATCTTAAAGTTAAAGAAACCGATTAGTTACGTGTAGGCATACCAAAACCACGAACGTTTATTTAACAAATTTAAAAAATGTCCTTCTTCAAGAACTGCGACGCTCGAATAACACTGGCCTTTCGAAATGCCCGTGGCTAAAGCGTTGCTAACACAAATTATTGCAACACGTTCCCAAAATTCGACATAGCCTCGACGAGACACCCTGTAGGTACCAAGTTTCCTGAGATATTTCTTAATTAAATATAGCCCCAAGTTAAAAATGAAATTAAACGGAAGGGAGTATTTTTTTCCCGACGCCTGCTCCCACTCTTCTTAGCACGACCACCCCCTCTCGGCCGACTACTTCTCGGGTCGACAATGGCGAATAAGGTCGCCCCGGTCGTGGTGCAGCTGCTTCGTCCAGCCCCGCTCCCTTTCCGTGGACCACCCGCCATACATATTTCACGTAGAAATAATTAAACGCCGCTGGACCGCGAGTCGACTCGACCTCGGGTCTGAGGCGCGATTATTAATTAGGTTGTGCACGCCTTACCGAGCACGACTTCCGATTTTCCGATAAGGTCCGCTGACCATTAGCCCAACATGTAGGGTGCAACAAAATTCGCGGATTATGATGAAGGAAGCGAGTGGAAAATGATGAACACAGGAACGACGTGGTCTGGTCATGATCTTCGTGAAGTAACTGTGATAAAATTGTGGAGACAGCGCAGAATTCTGCGAAATAATTAATCGTGACTATTCGTAACTTGATTATGTAGTAGGTGGGTGAATTTTGAGAAATTTTTGGATAAGATATTCTATAAGTCGATACGTATTATAATGCGTGTAAAATCCTGCATAATCCTGTATACGTATTATGATTTGGTATAGAAATATGTGATAAACGCTCACAAGGTGACGTTACCGGCGACTCTTTTAGTTGTTGGTTTTAATAAGTGAAATTAGATAAAGCTTAATGTTCTGTTAAAACTTATTACGCAACGATGCATAGTTTTTAATATAGTTCACATATTAACAAGCGGAAATTTACTTCTCTTTGTTAGTTATTAATATACGTGCCGAACGCGCACATTGTATGACACATTATTTCGAGCACAATTTATAATTATACAATTGTCAATTGACACATTATCTTATTACACATTATTTAGGAGAATGTAAAATGGATGATACAATATGGGATGGATTAAAAAATCAATATTTTCAGATTATTTGTCGGTGCAAGTCACGAATTGCCTTATTTCTCTCCTTTCTTTATTTTCAAATATCATTACTCTTCTACATACGTAATAAATTCACGCATTGAAAATAATTTCAATGCGGCCTTAATATGTCAATTTTCTGACGATATTGCAAGTTGCAATTAGGCCGATTAGTTTTGACGTCGATTCTGTGCCATCAATTAGAAGACGCAGACCGAATTCAAGAAAACAAAAATAAGACAAACACGTTCTCATAGCCAAAGCAGTCCGCGTTGTCGATCGCTACAGTAGAGGATTAGAAACGAGCAGAGAATGTCTGATGGATAGAACACAAAATTGTCGCAGGTCGTCGGTCGGCGTCTTTGTAATTTCGTGGCCAATTTACCGAGAGCCTCGTTGCTCGCGTGGCGCTAATTCTCGGAGATACTGTCAACCCGCTGGCGATTATCAATTGCCTTGTCAATTACATCCCGTCCAGGGACGACGTGCACATGCTGCTAAACCCTTCCGTATCCAACCCTCGGCCTCTTCCTCCAGCCGCGGCCGAATCTCGAGCCTGGCCTGATCGCTACCAGTTATTTAATTACCACGATCTATCACCGGGTGTCGGCTCCCAGTCTATAATGCATGATCGATCATGCTCCGACCTCCCTTTGCCAACCCTTTGCTTCCGCACCTTCGATAACGTGCGTGAACACCGCTTTTCGTACGAACCCTGTGAAACGGTTAATGCTGAAACCCGAGGAACTTTCTCTGTGCTCGTACGTCGTAAAGGCGATAAATGTGAAAAGCGAAAGTGATCTACGGAAATGGTTGAAATTATTGTATGACGATATGCAATAACGCGTAGTTTTGTCGTTTACTTATTATACACTTGTTAGGCGACCGCAATTTCCCTATGTGTTTTGAGGTTACATAATAACGTTTTATTTAATTATAAACTTGGTTATATTTGTATTAATTTGTGCGACGTAAAGTTTCCTCGTTACTCAAGTTCGTATGCTGCAGTTAAAATTGTGATTCGATTTTAACTGTTACTTTCGTCCCGATGTGGAAAGTATTACTTAGTAATGTGTAATCGATATACTGAGCGAATAGATAAGCGAATAATCGAGAAGGTATGTAAGGCTCTCTATAATAATAACACCCTCTTAAGATATCTCTCAGAAATATATAATCCCAAAATGTAAAAATTCCGAACCAATATAAAGTAAAACGTAAATTACATCTTACGATTGATGGTATAAGATAAAAATCAAAGGTACATTAAACAACGTTACACGATGCAATGAAACACGGCGGAAACATTAACACTTCCATTCATCGCATCTCCAATTTAGATCGAAAGAAGCCATCGATATCAAACCAAACGCGTGCACAACAAAAAAACACTAAACGATGCAAGAAAACACAGCGGAAACTTTAACACATCCATTCGTCGCACCTCCAATTTAAATCGAAAGAAGTCGTCGACATCGAACCAACCGCGTGCACAAAAAACGTCAATCAATGAAGCGTTTACGGACGAAGAATTTTGCTTAGGTTTAAGATCGGCTTCCCTCGATTCCCTTTACGGCGAGATCCCTCGTAAAGTACCGCTAGGCGCGTTTAAGGGGTAGGCAGGGTATTCGAAGGTAAAATTTTTAAACGGCGCAAGGGCTACGGTAATCGATTAAGATGTAAGTTCCAGGACGTAAAGCTTCGGAGCGAGGGTGGAACGAGCGTACCCGGTTTTTCATCGTCATTTTTATCGGCGCGGATAAGACAGCCGGGCTAATTCGCATTCCCCTTGATGTCTGCCGGAGTTAACGGTTTTAAGGGATGAAACGAGTATAGATCGGAGGTTGGCACCGAGGGAGGCGGTGGTCCCGAGACGGTGGGCGGGTGGGCGAACGACGGCGGCGAGGAAAGGAGGCGAAGCAAGAAATTGATATAGCATACGAAAATGAATTGCCCCCTTTGCCGAAGAATGTTCCACGGCAATCTGCCCTGCGCCTCGCTTTTTATGCTTTTTATGCTCATTTTCAATTTTCCCCCCACTCGCGCTCTCTCAGGCACGATGACGCCCCCAGGTTTCCCATAAAACCTTGCGGTATTACCATAACGTGTCACCCCCTTCTTACCACCCCCTACGTACCGTCGCTACCCCCGTCAGTGCCGGGATGAATACAAACGGATGTATTATCGGGGGTATCTCGATTCGCGGTACGGTTGTAAAGAATTAATTGAACCTGCACGTCACAGGCTACGGTAGCGCGCTCAATGGAAACTTGGACTTTTACGGGGCAGATACGAGTTCAAGGCTCACTTTTAGAAAACCTTGCTTGAAACAGGTATACTATAGTTAGGATGGTGCGGAGTTTATATTAAAACGTTAGGCGCTTAGACGACGTGCTTGGTCGAGCATGTAGTACTAGTCGTTTACTCCTTTAATCCTCTATAATTGGAGGTGAATTCGATCAAAGATGGCTATTGTTACTTTTCAGAGATTAGCACTGATTAAAAGTCCGCCTTATGACCATCGTATAATTTATCGTTTGCATACTTCCTTTCTCTTCCCTAAAACGCGAGATTACACAAAGGGAAAACGGTGATAAAAGTATACTCGGTTAAAAATATCGGTTACGTAGGTAGATGAATAACTCGAAAGTTCCCCAAAGAACAAATGTTCTAAGAATAAAGTGCTCTCCGCACCCTGCCGCTTCGTCCAAAAGCTCGTAAAATTAAAATATACCGGCATGGCACTGGACTGGAAGAAGAATAACTCACTCCGAAATCGTTATATTAATTCCCCCCGTAATCATTCAGCCGGAAGAACACTATCTTCTTCGCGTATTCATTACGTTTTTCGTTTAGGAAGAGGGCAATATACCGGCGTGCGATTAAAACGTAATTGACATTCAACGATAAGGATCCGATTCGAATTTAAAGCGACGTCCCGACAGGAAAGGAACAGGGGGAGGGGGGGTCGGAGAAAATAAATTTCAGGGAGAGGAGAGATTGGGAGGGGAGTGGAATCAGGAATCTAGCAAGTTTCTCAGGCAGTCGGTGCTGGCGCGAGATAGGGCCGTGTTCGTTCTGTTGCTTATTTGTCGCCGGAGAAACGAAACGAGCCGGGGAAATGGTGAGCTGGTTTGGGAGCGTAGACGGGGGTTCTTCAATGCCGTACAAATAACACTCGCAGACGACGGCTCCTCTCCGCATTCGTGCTTGCGGCAAGGACCCCCCGGTTCCTATATCGGCGGCGAAAGCCTCACACCCCAGGTTCGATGGGTTCGTAGATACTATCGGTTGCAACGAAGACGGAAGGGGACTTTGCGGTAAGAGATCTCGGGATCTTTGATTCGCGAAGGGCTTTCTTGCTGTTTCGAGAAATCTAGTCGAATGGGCGCTGCAAAGCATGTATAACGTTAGTTTTCCATTAATCTTGATATAAGTTTATTCTTCATCGAAAGAATGGGAAATGAAGGAATGTCTAGCAAAAGGTAAAGTGATGAAAATTTAATAAATTGCTAAAAATATATTGGAAATCAAACAGTAGTCTTGAGTGTCCGGTGATACGATAATGTTCGAAGACCTGGAGTGATTTTACTTTGAACAGGTGGTAATAAATAATAGAAAAAACAAGTATTTGCGTTTGGGCCATCGAGTATGTGGTCCTTTTCAGAAAATTCGTTTATTATCTAAAAATATAGGAGCAAAACAATATAAAATTTGTAAAGTATACGTGTAATGCGAATAAGAAAGTACTATGGCTAAAATTATAAAGTATATATAGTTATATATTAGAAATTATGATCTATTAGATTATTAATTATCTAATTATGATATATTAGATTATGATGAGTAAACGAACAGAGATTATCTTAATTTCAAGAAAATGCTACAACGAGAAAAAGTCATCGTGCTAATCTCTGTTCGTTTACTCATAGTCCTGAATAATTAGTACTTCCGATATGTTCTACGTAATTGTTCGAATAAGATATAATTCATGACTTTAAAGTATTAAAATAGATTTTATGCTTTGAAAGCTTCATCCCGAACGTCCAGGCTATCTTGATACAGGTTATCTTTCATTCTGAAACGCGTATTATTCATTAGCTAGTGATCGCAACAGCCAAAGCTGCTTAAATAAAAAGAAACGTCTTGTACTGTGGGGCGATGTTTCCATTTAACTAGAAGTCGATCAACATGCAAAAAGCGATAATTTAATCAAAGTTTTATAGATTACTTATAAAATTTATTCATACCTCATTAAGTAAATAGTAGGGAAAGCAGTACAAATCTTTTTACGAGCATCACTGAACGCTTCGTTTTCTCATTGTCAGTCCGATTTCGTAACTACATGCAAATCTTAAATTTTTCCACTCACCAGCGGATATACCTATACATGTGTAAAATATCCCAAAATATTCTACACCTAATGAGATAATCATGAAAACAACTTTACATTTCGGTCAATTTTCAAACGATTTCTCCAAATAAACATTAACAATTCCAATGGCGTATAAAACAACATTCACAATTGACATGATGGAAGTTATGCTCGAAGGCTCTTCCAGCAAATGATTTTGGCAATTCCCAGAAAATTTCTATGATTCATTACTCCTCTCCGGTGGAAGGCTTTTGACGATTTGGCGACGAGGCCGATTAGCATCAGCAGTAACTCTCCAGGAACTGAGCATCCCAGCGTGCCAAAAGAAGTATCGCGCAGCATAAAGTATTCAGCTTTTACAAGCGCGGCAAAGAGAAAGAAAAGTGTTTCCTTCACCCCCTTCATTTCGGCCGAGACAATGGAAATACTCGATTGCACCGCAGGGCGATTGTACGCGAGCCAGTCCGGCACAACAAGGAGGGAATAAAGGAAAGGCATCGATCCCGCGAAAAGGCATCGCGCACGCCGGCCGGTTTAATTGATATTTTAATGGATGGCTCGGTAAAAAAAAAAGTCCTTGAAAATCACTTCCATCCCCCGCGACGGGATCGCGAGACAAAGGAATTAATGGAAGCCGCAGAGATCCTTCTCCTCTCCTTCGTCCGCGGAGGGCCCCCCTTCTTCCGTTTTCACGGCTATCAATAGCGCCGCCGAGAATTCGGGGCCAGTCAAACGCCGTCGGTTATAATTTATTCAAATTAGCCCCGGGATTATTCATGAAAAGTTACGACGGAGGCGAGCCAGCGTTCGCCGACGGAGCCGCTCGATAATATCCCTCTATCTTTCCCCGTGAGATTACTATGGCTTTATTAACGTATTCTCCTGACTATCCCGTATCGAGTTAATGCGAATAAACATTTTTTATGCACTGCATAAGATATGGAATAATAATTAGCCGCGGATAGGTTCCTCCGGGGCAGGTCAAATCCCAGACTCGCGGTGCGAAGGAAGAAATTGAAGCGTTTATCTTAGTTTAGTAGGCCTTTATTGTAGATGTAGATGGAAACGTAAGGCTTAGAACCAGAGAATCTCCGCTGGTGATATTAATGACAAGCACATTATATTACATCATACGCATACGAGTACAGCGTGAGTTCTGAGAATCTTTCATTTTGCTGAAGATTAGGTTGAATACTGGATCCTAGGTTTAACAATCCGAGCGAGCAATGTCGAAAAATCGACGCCAGGAATGATACGGTGAGTATCGACTCGAACGAGATCGCAAAAGCGGCGTGCTCGTCGACTCGATAATCAGGCCGGTGTGCGCCGAGTTTTTCTACTTACGGCACAACGATGCTCAGGAGCACGTACGTAACGAACAAACGTTTCCGGAATACCTGGTACCTACGGCGCTGGAAAAAATATGGGAAACCCCATCCTTGGAGAACGAAAGGGGGCGGCTGGATACTACCTCGGCTCGTACGGTGGCCACGTGTGCACGGGCACACAAACGCGCGTCTACCCACACCGAGTCGGGTACTCGCATACGAGCCCAGCAAGCAAGCGCAAGGGTTGAATTTTAATTATTTTCTCTTTGGTAGGTATAATATTTCAATGCTCGCCGGAGCCAGCACGAGCAGGCTCGCCTCTCGCCACCATCTCTGTCAAGTAATGTTATTATAATTATACGCGTGTGTGCTCGGTCGGTCATTTCTTGTACCCGTCCATCCCCACGGCGCGGCACCCCTCTTCCTCTCTTCCTCTTCTTTCCGTGTATCCCTCCCTCTTCCACCTCCAACGACCACTCTCACCACCGCGGGCTCTCTTTCTCTGTGTCTTCCCCGAGCCGGCCACCCCCGCCCCTCTCGCCCCTGTGCTCTGTTCGACGCTCTCTGTGCCCGGGTATTGTGCAATTAAAATGTCGTAATTGTCCGTCGGAATTCATCTTGAAATTCGTGCCTCGCGAGACCGCGAAACGGCCGCGGTGTGCGGCTCTTTCGATATTTGTGCTTGGTGTGTCATTCGCCGTTCTAACGCGAGCGGATCGAGATCTATTCTTGATCCTTTATAAAAGACGATAACTTGAGAATGACGTTTCGATTATTCATTTTGGTTTATATCGAGTATGGTTCGTGTTTTAAATTTATGGCCGACGGTAAATTAAAGTGTTGCTGGATGATTGCCATTCTCTGTTAAGTTTATCCGCTTTTGTGATGTTGGATTGCACGATAGTTGAGATTAAAGTATGGCCGGGGTATTAAAATCTGTGAGCGGTTTGAGGTGTACAGGGTTAACGTTTTCGATGCCGATTACCGTAGCTGGACTAAACTGCTGAACGGCACTTTATTTAATATATCAAATTTCTCTGCCGTATTAATAATATATTTTGCATGGGAGTTGACAGAGTAACATTTTTTTTGTTTATTGCTTATTTTATGTATTATTATATTATAATCAAGAAGGTAACAACGCATTGGTTTTAATATGAATAATTACATATTTTGATAAATATTATAGAAAATTGAGAACAAGGTTAAAGATATTTGATGTAAGGGCTGAGAAATGAAAAAAGATAGCTGTTAACGAGTTGTGATTGACGGGTTTGGACATTTTATTTGCTGCAATTGTGTTGAAGATATATACTTTGTACTTCGATACGGTTGAATAGTTTTCAGTAGTTGGTAAATTAAAACAAAGTCTTTAATATATTTTTGTGAATAATCACATATAGTTATTGTACAGGTATGCATTGAAATGCTTCATTTAAACGTCACACCCCGACATTGTAAGCGATAATCTAGACAAGCATTTTACTATAAAGCAGAAATAATTTTTTATATCAAACTAATATTTACTGTTGCTATACAGGTAATGATACGTCGTCAAATATTGCTGCACGAAGTTGAATGGATTTTCAGTTCTTTTAAAAAGAAAGAAAGTGATTTAATGTTAAAGAAGTTAGTGATGAAGAAATTTAAAAAATACTATTTGGGAAATATTGAAAAACACAATAATCTAAGTATACATGTCATAGTCATTAAAGCAGTCCTGCAAGAATTTATGATCCGTTTTATTACACCCAACTTTTTCTGTCGCATTTGAATTAATATAAAATTTTACATATGCGTGTAAACGGAATACACAATAATACACGACGAGTCTATCTGCGCTATAAACATCTGTTGTCGTGGAATATAAATAATACTCGCGAGGATTTACGTACAAACATCAGGAAAAAGCTTCAAAATGATTTTGTCAGGGGGTGGTCTCGTGTGTCTATAACTCGGAACAAATGATCTTGATGCTACGATAAAGTTAATGAGTACCATTATCGCGTCTGAATATATTAATTCATGTATTATTTATGCCTGTAATAATATAGCTGCATATGTTACACACAGCAGTACACCATTTACTTGTATAGATATTATTACCGCCCCATTCACTTTATAAAATTGCCACATTTTTGTTAATATACTTCATAGTTTATCAAAGTTTAGTTTGAATATTTTGTCCTTAGATTTTCTAACAAAAACAAAGTCTGTGTTGTAAGTATATCTGGATCTTTCGTTATTTAAAATAATGTACTATTGCCAAGAACGGGCAGTTGTCGTTGGTCTAAGGCAAACGTAGGGCATCACTGTGTCACGACCTTTGAATTAGGGATCGCGTGTGGAGGAAAAAGGAACGATTTTGGTTAGAGGGAAAAAAGAAGTCAAGAGCTAATGATCCTAGAGGTCAACGCCTCTTAAATTAAAAAAAGAAAAAAAAGACGGTCGTAGATGGATAGCAAAAGGTCATACGTCGTAAAGTCGCAAGAAGCTTATCGTTTTATACATCAAATAATTTCATTTTAATTTTCTCTTTTGCAATATATTAAATACTGAATTAATTATTGTGAAAACCCGCTTTTGATTGTAATATTTATATTAAATAATGATAAATACTACAGTAATGTGAAAGTTAAATATTTCTTATAATACTGAACCAATTCCAGATGTAAAAATTACACGTACAATACAGAAAAATAGTCCGTTAGTCTTCTAAGATAGCACGTTAGTTAAAAATTGCACTAGTAACGAGTGGAAAAATCATACATGAAAGAGAGAAAAAAAGAATAGCAGATCTGCATCATAAATCGTGCTAGTCCTTCAGTTCCTCAAAATGACATGTAGATGAAAAATTTCGTCCACTATATTAATAACGAGTGCAGAAATCTGACATGATAAATAGAATAAAGGAGAAGCAGGTCTGCATCATAAATCGCCTTCCTCCTTCACTTTCTCTAAATAACATGTGGTTGTAAAATTTCCTCTACTATTTCCTAACGAATGTAAAAATCGCACATAAAATATAAAAACTAAAGCGGACGCAGGACCGTGCCTCAAATATGCTTGGTTCCTTGCCGTTTCTAAATAATATATAAATAAAAAAATAAAAAGAAAAAGGTACGTCCAACCTTATTGATAATAAGTATATAAGCACACACGGAGATCAAAAAACAAAGCAGAAACTGCGTAACAACTCTATATATTTTCTTCGTACTGCATTTGCTTCTTCATTCTTTCTTTCTTGATTTTGCACATAGTTTGGTTCAAAAACATAAACACAAAACGTAGATACAAGAGATACAAAAGTAAAGTCTCTGATTTATTGTCCACGTACGAGATCGTACATCCCCTATTAAAGCCCCTACTCTTTACTTTATTACTATTTATTTGAGAAATATTCTTCACCCATGACTGTTCTCAATAAAGTGCGTTTTACGCAACATGCCATTTATTCGTGAATTGGAATTACACACACACACACACACGTGTTTAAAATCGCTTAAAAGTTTTTAACGCTACCCCCACAATATTACTCAGTCATAAACGTTTCAGCAGTTTCTTGGAGCGGCGCGTGCACGAGAAATTTCATGCATCAATAACAAGTGCAAAAATCGGAAACGAGATGTACGAACGGGGGGGGGGGGAGAAGCGGAAGGTGGTCGTCGGTTTAGCATCCGCGGAGGGCACCGTACGTCCTCTTTCGCAAAGGCCGGGTCCACTACTCGCCAGCGAGGCGGTCGATACTTACCCTGGACGAAAGGCGAGCTGTCGTCGCGGAGATAAAACCGGATGGCGTATGTATGCGATCACCTGAAATTCAGAATTGCAAATTCTTTAATTCACGGGACGCGATGGCAATGGCGACGACGTCGGTGCCGGGCGAGGTCCTACTCCGCTCGCCGGGAAAATACCTTCGCCTGACCTATACAAACATCGCGGGAGACGAGGGACGTGTATTCAAAAATTTACATAGGTACATTCTGATTAAAGTGTCCTAGAAAGCAAATCTAATACAGCGGGCGTACCGTACGTACCTCCCTCCCTCTCACTGTCTCTCTCTCTCTCTTTCAGTCTCTCTCTCCCTCCCTCTCTCTCTCTCTCCCTTACCTTCTCTCTCTCTAACTTCGCGCACTTCTCCCTTTCCCACGGAATTGTAGGGAGGATTATTATTGGATCGTCCCATATACAGTACGGTTTTCCCTATGAGCGTTTTTACAATGTAGAGAAGTATCCATGGGTAACTTGTGAAGAATCGTATTTCTCTCTGTTGTACGTGGTATATCAACACTAGGAAAGCGGGTTTTACAATTGAAGTTTGGATAAATATAAATTGGGAAACTTTCGATCCTGTGATACAGGATGCTTGATTCAGAATCTATAATAAAAACGAGTGTAAGGGAGAATAAAATTACACACATTTATTCATCATTTTCATCATTTCACACATCATTTATTCATTATTTTTTCTCTAATGGCAATATGCTGTTTTTTCAAAATAGAATTAGCAGTGCTTTTGATATGACCACTCAGTCAGCGTTTTAGTTTCTGTGTTATTCATAACTGAGGATTTCTACGTTGGTAACTTAGTGTGATATGCATAAGAAAAGAAGAAATAATTATTATCCAGGGATTCATGAAGCTTTACTTTCGTATTTGAAGAAATACATCGAATTGTTCATCTACCTGTCCTTGATATATATAGTTGTAAAAAACATTTTTAGCATAATATGGTATATCTATTAAAGGAAAATGGTACGATATACGTGAGGTCATCACATAGAACATTACGGCAGGTAAACGTAAAATAAGCAACTTATGTCATATACTAAAGGCATAAATTTGTCTTTAGCTTCATTTCAACAACTGCAATAAATTCCTTGCGACGGGAACGAAACGCTTGATTTTCGAAGGATAGTTCTGCAGAGATTTTTAAAAATTTCAATGCGCTAAAAAGTCGAACACTTTATTGCTAAAGCATTTATTTCGACAGTATTAATAGTAAAATATAATTTAAAGCACGCATTTCCTTCAGGGGACGAGAATTTGTCACTGCGTATAGAGTAACGATCGATACAATACTAATAGACATAATGCACAACACAAACTTATTTATATATACGTTTAAGAATACATTACATAAGTATATCATGTACAATTTATTTTCTCCGGGAGACATATCTAAGAGAAAAAATGCAACCTTTACACGCATTGACTCATCGCAAAACAAGTATTACAATAATCAACCATGTTCTATTGCGCGTAAACAATTTGTGTCGAGAAATAAAATCGTTTCGACTTTAATCGTTATCGGTACTGATTTACCGCAAGGTGAGTATTTTGATAACCCAATGTACGTATCATACAGAAATAATCATTGTGGAGGAAATATGGATATTCAAAAAGCTCCTCGTAGCGCAGAATACCGTGCTCTCGCTTCAGAAGGGTGATACTTACCCCGTACGTACCCGACGTACGGGGAGGATGTGAAAAATCCATATGGATCGCCCGATGCAACACACTTGAAACGCGTATCTCTTACGTCTGGACGAACGGCGGAAGAACACAAAGCTAATGCAATTTTGCAATTACACTGAGCTCGCACATCCCTTCCTATGTTGAGCCGCCGAGAGCCGCAGAGGAATGCCCGGCGTACCACCCCCGCGAGCTGCGCGAGAATATTTAAATTTCGTTTCGTTTCCGCATCGTTATTCTTTCATCTACGCTCCGGCAGCTTCATCCCTCGTCGCTGATTAATTGGCGAATCCAATAGCCGGGCGAGGACGCAAGGATAGATCCTTTTATATTTCTGCTAAGTTAGCAAGGAGGATGAAACGTGCCGCCTGCGATACCCCGCCTGAACATTCATTTCATTCGTTAATTCTGCATTGATTCTCTTGGTACGAGCGGCTCGTGCGATAAAGGTGCCGAAGGTAAAAATCGCGAGGTGATAATTGTATCGGTGCAACGCGCAAGTGTTAGAATATGTTTACACGATGGATTTCTTGCAGATCTAATGTTGAAGTTGCTATGCGCTCAACCGTTTTGTTGTTTTTTAGCAATCGAACGATGAATTCGATTGGTGGGCGAAGATGCTGGGGCGGATTTTTTTTGGTTGATGTCGAGAAAAAAACCTAGGGCGTACAATATATTTTATGATACATATCTGTACTGTGTATGGCTATTAGCTTTGTCTCATTATTGTCTTTAATAATCATACTTTTAATACATTCCTTGATTCTTGTCCTAACTTGTTTATTTTTTTGCGGGCGAGTTAAGGCAGGAATCAAAGAACATACTGAAAGTGTAATTATCAAAGACATTAATAACGATGTATAATACAAATTTGGAAGATTGCATATTTACGAATTACAATAATAAAATTAACGGTGTCATATTAAAACAACAAACGTACGACTAATTTGCAAAGTGACACAGTATTTATCCAACGACGACTTTAGAATAATCCAAGGTTTCCGAGAATAATCATTTATCATTCACGGCCATAACATTGTTGGTCCTTTAACGACCAGCCTAATCATCAAGAAAATTCACTTTAAATATAAAGAGTTAAGCATCAATTAAGCGCTTTGGCACTGACATTTAAAGAAATGTTAGAGCTACAGTTACTCACTCTTAGCCTGTAAACGACATTATTCAAAACCGCTTCCTTCAACACGAATTAACATACACGACAAAGGTATCTATGGGAATAATAATGCGAATAATAACTCGCGAGTACCAAAATATTCGTATCTTTCACGGTTAAAGTGCCGCAACTTTGGGTTACAGCGTCCACAGATACGCCCTTTCGTTACATTTACTCGCAATTCTTTCAAGGTATATTCACGCACGCAGAAACCGCGGCTTCAATGAAGCGACGCCGTTCCAGCGTGACTGATTTGTAAGGGGCAAAGCCCAGGGCCCGGCGAAGAACGTGGAAGAGCAAAGAGGAGGGCTCGTTGACACCGGGGTGTGCGTAAGGTCGAATCACGGTGGCTCGCAACGAGTCGTACATTATGATTTAATGCTAACACTGTGGTAATGTCGTCAGAGAGACTCCTGCGTATAAATAATTCGCATGTCCGGGCGCCCAACCCCGAGGACCTCGACTCGGGATGGACGAGGGTGGAGAAAGAGTGGGTGGAGGAGGAAGAAGAGGGCAACGGGGTGGGGTGGGAGGTTTTTAATGCGGCATCTCTGGGAGGGCGACGAGGATTACCAAGGCTAAAAAGGAAGTTTTTAATAATTTTTCATTTTCTCTATATTTATTATCGCACGCTTCCTAACCGGGGAGGTTTGCCGGAGACAATGGAGGGTCGCTGCGCCGGACCGTCGTTCGTGAAGCCGAGGAGAGTAAAAGGGACGGATTCGCGATTGTCAGTTGTCGTTGTAAAATTTTAATTCGCCCTCTCCTGCTCTTTTATACCGGCGTCCTGTTCTCTTACCATCTTACTGAGTAAAAGCCGCTGCGGGCACTCGCACTAATCCGGAACGGATTTCGCCGAATGATTTTTTGGAACCAAGGGATCAGGAGCGCCGTAGGAAATCCCATGCCCTCGGTATATTCCCATTAGTGTAAAGTATTTTAATGGGAAATTCCTCCTATTTTTGCGATGGCCGATCGATTTTATTGCCTATGTAGATTCGCCGACTTTGAATAATTGTAGTACTGCGGACTGTTGTATATACATATAGTGTAGTTGTTTTTCGGCAGAGGTGGATGCAATTCTGAGATTAATGTGGATTCTGAATCACTGAATTTAGAGTGTTCGTATCGAGTGAAAATATTCAAAAATAAAAGACGAGATGCGAATTCAAGTTTTACACATGGAAACTGAATCTCTTATTTACTCTGCCATTATAAATTTCAAACAGAAAGGTATGTATTACAAAATGTAATGGACAGTATTTCATTCCTCATAAACATCGTTTGCTAATATTATTTTATCTATTCTTACCGACGTTGGAAAGGCCAAGATTTTTTTTGATGCATCGAAAGGCGTTGAAAATGGTCAAACTGAATGCTTTTTAGGCTTTGATGTATTATTAGATGTACAACCTTCCTTCCGCTGGATTTTTTCCGAAATTCGGGGGATTATTCTAAAAAAACTGGTTATACATTTATGATTCAAAGTATTGTCCATCGTTGGCTACTACTTTCTCCCATTTTTCGGGCACTACTTATCCTTAGTCACCTATAGGAAAACAGCGGAAGCAAACTTGTACACCTAAAAGGTTGGCCCAAAAGTGTCTTTCGCCATCTATACATAGCTACTTTATCTAGCAATGTTTATACAACTGCGAAACCTGATCTGTCAAATGCCTTGGTCTTTATCTTTGATCGTCCTCACGCTGTATACATAATTCAATAGAATAATATAAAACACAAAATATTGTGCTTTTATTATTTTCTTGTAAAAGGAAAGAAACTTTTGGGACCATCTGATATAAATATTTATATAAATGCAACAATAATATTTCATTTACAATTTTTTTTGTACTTGTTTCACTGCTAAACGTCAGTAATTTTACATTCCATGGACAATGAATGTTAAAGTTTTCCAGGTTTTGTTAGCATTTGTTACAAACTTGTATTTAAATGTAAATTGCTTTATTCAAAAATTATTGTAAATAATTACTATGAATTAGAGATAATACTCGGTCATTCATTATTTATAGTCGCAGATGTTAGTGAAGATACCAAGTGCTTCTTATTCCGTAAAAAACCATCAAATTATATTTCATTCTTTCAGATCCAAATGACGATATATCATACTCTGCTGCATTTACGAAAAGTGCCACCTGGAAATACACTTGCAATGGTAATCAAAAATCCTTCATTTTCATTACAAGTCTCAATAAATATCATCAACACGATATTCAACAAATATTTATTGGGTTGTTCGGAAAGTCATTTCGTTTTGTTTTTCGTTTTTCACCAACCAAAAACTACTGTGTAGAATTAATAGAACTTTTTCACACACAAGCCTTGCAATATCAGCTCT
>JBCFXI010002542.1:0-20922 GCA_038496175.1 Ampulex compressa | reverse complement strand
GTGCAAGAATTCACCTCATCCCTCGAGAAATTCGCCCAAAGATACTAAACAATTCGCCTCATCCCAGGGGAGTGTCGCGTAGGCACGTTGTCCCCGAAAAAACCGCGAATCTTCGGAGTATAAATTAATATAAAAATCGGTCCCGGCGGTAGATCGTGACAAGGGACACCATCTCGGCCGCCGCTCGCCAGCCCGACACGCGACGTGCGGCGGCAGGTGTTGCCCACGTCAGATCGACGATGGACTGCTTCTGCCACCTTACGCACTTCGGTGTGGAGCACCGGTTCAGTAAACTGAGCTCCCCTTCTGCCGCCCAGTCGAGCATTACCCGCCCTCGTGCGTCGTCTCTAGGGGACCGTCACGCCGTGGCATTAGCATTAAAATCCCCCAGGACGAGTACCGGGCGAGGAGATAGTCAGGCAGCGCATTGCCCGACCTCGGTCAGGTACATCTCGAATACTTCGAGACCGCAGTTGAGCGAGATGTAACATCCCACCACCGCGATGTCACCCCACTATGCCGCCGCGTATCCTGTCCGCGCTCGATCAGCGCTAGGGACGGTGCGCGCGGTGTGCCGAATCTGGCTATCGCCATGAGGCCGCTAGCATCCCCCATCCAGTCTGGGTGGTCCAGGACGCGATACGGTTCCGCGGCAACCGCTAGCCCGATGGTCCACTCGCGCATGGTCTGGACCAATAGGTTCTGGGCCTCGCGCGAGTGGTTCATATTGGCCTGCAGGAGGCGATGGGTCATGAAGTTTATTCCATGTTCATGGCCTCCTTCAGGCCAGCTGTTGGCTTTGCCGGTTCCTTCGTCGTCCTTAGACGGGCGGCTTCCGTATTTGCCGCCGGCACGGGTGCGGATGGTACGTCCGGCGGCCCGGCTGGCGGTGTCACCGCCGCAGCCGTTGCGCCCCTCGCCCCACCCCGGCTACTCTTTCTTTTGGTGTGCGCTGGGGCGCAAGACGCGCTGCCAACGCGGTGGTCGGCCTTCCGTCCGAGGTCGCTGCATAGCGGCCAGCGAGGTGGAGGCGCGCATGCTCCGGCCAGGTGGTCAATACCACCACACCGGTAGCAGCGCCCTCTGCAGTCTTCGGTGTCCGAGCATCTGGAGCTGGTATGACCCAGCTCCAGGCACCTAAAGCACCGCAGGGGGCGTGCCGCCAGCGGCTCCATCCTGGCGGAGGACCATCCGACCAACAAGCGGCCGGCCACGACAATTTTCTTCGTCCCCACGAGCGGACATTGTGCCCAAATCGAGCCCATGCCGGAGGGGGAGGAGGTCCGTATCTTCCCGGTCTTCACCTTCCCCTCCAGGCAGCCGCCCGCAGCGGCCACTGCCCGTGCCACGTCTCGGGACGAGATGGAGTCGGTCAGCCCTCTTAAGCGGATCTCCGCTTTTTTGGAGGGATGACTACCTTCGCCCCGGTCCCAGGTAGAGCCTCCGCCATGCGTGCCGCTAGAGCGGTCGCTTCGGACCACTCTCAGGACCGAGGATCTGCAGCAGCAGACCCCAGGTTGCCGCCCGTATGGGGCGTATGGCATTGATGCCAGGTCGGGGGAGCGGGCGCTGCTGCCGGCGCAGGGGCCAGAGCCCGAGCCTCTTCCCGGGGCCAATTGCCCTTAGGCCACACGCTAGAAGCAGGCGCGGTTTTGCCCTCTTTGCCCAGTGGGTCCGCCGTCCTTGTCAGTGCGCGGAATCCAGGCGGATCCCTCGACGAGGGAGCAGAGGATGAGGCAACCCTTTGTTGCACTCTCCCCTTCTCGATCTCCCTCCTCAGTGCAGCAAGCTTGCCGTCGATGAGGGCCCCTACTTGCTGCAGTAGGAGAGTTGGTGTGCAGTCTCTAGTTGACCCCTTTGCCTTCCTCGCAGGTTCCATCGTGCTGGGTTGCCTGAGAAGCCTCCTCAGGCTTTTTCGCGGCAGCAAGCTCTTCCCTGAAGCATCCCACCTCTGCTTGGATCCTGAGAACCTCCATTTGAAGTGTCTCCCCCGTTCCAGCAGTCTGCTTCAAAAGCTCAAACCCCGCGGCACGGGCTTGCCTAGCGGCCACGCGCAGATGGTAGACATAGTCCGCCCTCAGGTTGCTGGACTTGAGGGAGATGCGCTACACCACCGCCATTTGTTCCACTATCCGGCACCCCAGATCTCCTGTGCAGAGCGCTGACATCTCTGCCTGTACATCCGTTTCCTGCGGTAGCGCCTGCCGCGAGGTTCGGTTGTATACCGCAGCCGGTCCCTCCGCTGAGGAAATCCTCCTCTTTCGTCCTCGGAGGGACGCCTGCTGAGAGGTTCGGTTGTATTCCGCAGCTGGTCCCTCCGCTCAGGGAATCCTCCTCTTTCGTCCTCGGAGGGACGCCTGCCCTCGGGACGCCATCGATATAGACGAAGCGTCGGACTCGCTGGAGTAGGCGAGTGCCAACGCATCGGCAGCCGTCGAAGCATCCGCCACTGAGGATATGCTGCCTGGCGAGCCGCATCTCCGAGTTTTCGCACATTTATTCCCTGCCATCGCGGCCCTGGCGTTTATGGCAGCCTCTCTTACCAGTCGAACAATCGGCTAGCTAAAGTTTTCCTCCTCGGGAGTAGGGTGCACGGGTAATTCCGTCAGCCCCTCCATGATGCCGTGATCGGAGCCAGCAGCGTCATCTGGTAGCATCTTTTTCAAGCCAACCACTTGGTGACTAAGTTGCCCCCTCTCGTCACGCGGGGTTTCCCACTACGACGACCCCGCCTCCGTTTTCGCCCTGCTCCTTACTTCTGTTATGATTTTATGAATTTTTGAGGATCCCATTCTTGATCCCACGAGTGTGGTCGGGATGGATGTCCACCTGGGTAGAGCCGCCTTACCCAGATAAGCCTAATACGACTGGGGGTCGGCAGGTACCCAGAAGTTCTTGATCGCTCGATGCCGGGCTTACTCCCCGGCCATGCATCCCTTCGGCGCGCACCATACCTTAAGATTGACTGTTTTTTATAGAGGTTCTCTCCTTGCGGGCCGGGCGATTAAGACAAGCCCCCCGGTCTGCTGAGGCCGCGACGTACCATCGCCACAGCTTGTAATGG
This sequence comes from Ampulex compressa, assembly GCA_038496175.1. Lineage (NCBI taxonomy): Eukaryota > Metazoa > Arthropoda > Insecta > Hymenoptera > Ampulicidae > Ampulex > Ampulex compressa. The sequence goes on along the minus strand of JBCFXI010002542.1, from coordinate 17,858 downwards.
TTGTTGAAGCGGCTGAGGAGCTTCCGGTATCAGGAAACGGATGGCGCTCGTCCGTCCCCAGCTCGGGAACTCCAGGTTCGCTACACCCGTGCCTAGCAGACAGGCTGTTAGGCCCTTGGGTGGTGCATTCTTAGTCTGGTCTCTCACCTTGGACTTGTCCGGCATGGTTGTACCTGCCAGGAGCATTCGCCTCAGCCGGCATAGCCCCAAGGATCATCGAGACGCGCAAGGCCCCTCATCACGACAAGGTGATGCACCACGAGGGGCGGAGGGGGGGGGGGGTCAGAGAGTTGCGTTAAATAGCGGCTGAGCTCCCACGCGGACCGTCTGCAAACCCCCGTGGTGGGGATGGTGCAATAGGCGCCAGAGTGCGCCCTCATTCGCACCGATATACAAAATATTAATCAAGCGGAGGTGACAGGGGACGCCTGCGTCCTCCGCGAGTCCGACACCGCTCACGGCGCAACGGGTCCGCTCATTCGCGGACCCGCTCCACGACTTCCCTCTGCAGCATCCCCTCCGCGCAGAAGGAGCTCACGGTACGTCAGGATCTCTCGCTGCTCAGCATGGCTCGCTCGACTGTTGGCAGCGAGAGGTCCATACCTACTTTGCTTTGCACGACACGGTGCAGACTTTCCCACGCTAGGCAATACTCCAGCGTGTGCTGCGCCGTGTCCTGCGCATGGGGGCAGTGGTGGCACTGCGTCATCCATTTCTTCCTGATCCGACACAAGTAGTCGCCAAAGCATCCGTGCCCGGTGAGTATCTGTGTCATCTAGTCGGTCAGCCATCCCCAGAGCCTGCCCAGCCACTTCTCGAGGCTGGGCATGACAACTGCCGAGGCTGAGCAGGTGCCCTGAGGTTTGTCGTTAGGCCTAATACTTACTCTCGAGGATGCATCCCATCGGCGCGCACCATACCTTAAGATTGAGAATTTTTTATAGAGATGCTCTCCTCGCAAGCAAGGCAGTTAAGCCAAGCTCCTCGCTCTCCGTGCACAGCAACATTCCACTGCTACGCCCTGCGGTGGTCATTGAAGCGGGTTAGGGGCCTACGAGATAAGGAGCACGGATATTGTTCATTCGCCTCCAGCTAGGTATTTTCCGTCTCCGGGTTTGACATGTCCCGTACCTGGAGACCAAATCTCCAGGCCCCTGCAGAGAAACCACTCACCCCGTTTATACTCTGCCGCAACAAACCACGACAGAGTCCCAGGGAGCCCCACGAGGAGGTGGAGTGAGTGGATTTTTGCTGGAACAGGTCACTAATTTTACAGAAGCTCCCCGTACTTTGAACGCCAGAGCGCCTCAGGGGAGAATCAGTTCCATCGAAGTTTTGGACCCGGCCTAAGAGTGAGCTCCCCGAGCAAAAAAAACCCGTACCGGCACAAGCCCCCCGCGCATTACTTCTGCGGTAGCAATAACTGCTCGCAGAAAATGGCGCACCAAGTCCTCTCGCAGAACACTGCGCTCACACATCCACGTTGGGCAACACTCCAGTGTGTGCTGCGCAAAATCTCGCCATCGGGGCATCCACAACTGCATCGTCAGTTCCTTTACGATCCGATACAGGTACACATCGAAACAGCAATGCCCTGTGAGCATCTGCGTCAGATGCTATGTGAGCTTTCCCCAGGTCTTGTCCAGCCACTTTTCGAGGCTGGGCTGGACGGCCGCGATTGCACGCTGCCCCACAGTTGCGGGCTCAGAGAGGCGAAGTCACCACTTCGTCTCAGCGCGCTGCTGGGCTTGACACTTCGCGGGCGCCACATCGACCGCCAGTTCCGGCGAAGCATTTCCGGTTCGGCGGAGGGGCGAGGAGTGAGAGTGCTTCTCTCTCGCCTCCTCAACCAGGAGCTCCATGGGCAATTGCCCTGCCAGAATAATCGCCACCGCGTAGTATGTCATGCGGTATACCCGCGCGATCCTGATGTCCATCAGCCTTTTAATCCGATGCAGTCAGTCTCGACTCTGCCGTGTATCTATCACGTCACGCGACCAGACCGAGGCCCCGTAAAGAACCACGGACCGCACGACTTCAGCATATAGGCGGCGGACCTTTTTCGCCCCCCACCGAGATTTGGAAGGACGCGAGTTATCCAGCTATCCGTTCCGCTCGAAGGACTAGATTTATAGGAGGCTGCCGTGAAGTCAGCAAAGCATCACATTGAGCGTGTCGCTGGCATACCACTTTGCAGTTTGAGAACCTATATTCCCTACATGTTCAAGTAGAAACTGTGCTCAATAAAAAACCTTTAACATCTCTTTCTTCACACCCGTTCGATCTAAACTTCCTCGTACCTGTTCATTTCCTGATCGGAAGTTATTGTTCAAAAGAACAACCTGCCAATCTGCTACATCTGTTGCATAGAGTGGAGACAACAGTTTCTGGTGTGAGCGGCAAGGTGCGGGCAGTGACTATCGGGCATCGCAGCGGGTCATCTCATGACACAGTGAAGCTGTGTTCTGCCTATTGACTGTTAGCATTTAATTAGTTACTGTTATTTGCGGCATTATACTGTACCTATTGAGATATTTTATTTTAACGGTTGGAGCGGTTAATTTATTTGAGTAAGGGCACATCTTGTCTCTTATGCAGTCCTAACATATAAACATAACAGAATACTCAGGTTTAGACCCGTATTTTAAAGCTGAAAGGGTGGCCTTCCAAAGAGAGCGATATATTGCGACGTATCATCGGTTTTATTGGTTTCTTTTCTTTTTCCGGTAGATGGCACGCAAAAAAAAACGTTATCGTGTACGCTACGCCATTACGTTCAATGTGCAATCATGAGCGGCGCACCATCGTGAGCGCTACACTACGTGTTAATTTCGCCGAGTCCTGTACATAAACATGAAACATTAAATTATTGCACTATTTCTCGTTAGGTACTGTCTTTTCGATTCTTTAATCCTCCTGAGAAAATATGCCGAAGAACACGTTTTTATGTGAATGTCCAAGATACATGTGTGCGTTAACACCTTCTAATCAATTAATTTTATTATTATTATTCGCAATAACTCTGGACCAAAAGTCTTTTCTTATAGCGTTCTGTTCAATTTTAAAAGATTATCTACTTTTTTCACATTCTTATACTGGCAACGAGTTACTTTAGGTTATGTAATGACGTGTAAGCTCGTTTCTGTTAATGATACAATAATGTATAAATGTGTATTATAATAACTATAAGTATATTATATATTGCTGCGCAGTTTGTAAATCACACGTGTGTCGATTATACGGTCGAAAAATGAGAATCGATTAGTTCCTGGTGCATGATACGAGTACAGTTATTTTCCAAGTTTTCCTTGCTCCACTTCAGAGGTCTACGAATGATTCAATGGTTCTTCGTATAGATATTTCCAACATTGTCGTGAGTCATTCGTAACTCCTAAACTAAAGTACATGATACATATTTTTATATAAAATTTATATCAATTATTAAATGTATGACCTGAATGCATTTATCACTCACTGTGTCCTAATTTAGTCAAATTTCAATGTAGCAGGTGTACAAAGAGAATCGCTTAATATTATAAACTGCACTTAAATATACATGTACTATGCTAGTACTACTTCCATTATACTTAATGTCTAATTTCTGGTCGTATTATTTACTCTTTGCTACTTACTTTTTTACGTATGTTTGTACATATGTACGTTTAACCTTTCCCCATGGAATTTAGGTCTTTTACAATTCTCTTTACATTTTATTCTCTATCCTTAACCTACTATTTAAAATATCTAATCTAATACGTAACATCTAACTTATCCTAATCGTCCTACTTCCCTGCGACTCAACTCCACTTTTACTGTGGAGTTCTTCGAGAGATGGGCTCTTTTTCTCTCACTCCTCTCCGGGACTTTTGTTTCCTTTCGCCTTCTTCGTCATCTCCTCCAATTCTTTCACCGTCTATTTTTTCCCCTTCTTCTTTTTTATCTCCCTCATCCACCATTTTTCCTGCCCTTCACCTCCTAATATGTTCCCTACCTCCTCCCCCCGATCGGACTCGTTTCTTTCTTCTCTCGTTTCATTTCCGCAATGTCCCTCCCACATGCATTCCCACGTGTCCCTCTCCTACTCACGTATTCTACATCTCTCTGTCTCCTCTTCCTCCCCATTTCTTCCTTCTCTCACCTCCTTCCCCAGCCACTACCTCGCCATTCTCCTCACCTGCTTTTGCCTCAGCCCTTCTTTCAATATCCCGGTATCCCCTCCACCCTTATCTGCTTGTATCAGTGATTATATCTCGCCTCCTTTATCTTTTCTTCCCTCTCCTCTCTATCCTCCTCCTTCCATTTCTCAATAATCTTTTCAAATTCCTCATCCTTTTACGCAATTGTCACTTCTTCCCTTTCCAACATTTCCCTCTTCTGTCCTTAGCAGCTAGACCCCATCTTCTTTTTTGCCGCCCTTTTCCTCAATTCTTATCACCACATTCTGAGTAACTACCCACCCTTTCCCCTTTACAATCTTTTTTTGAATCCCCATTCCCTTGTCGTTGCCTTTATCTTCATTTTCTTCCTCTTCATCTCTTCCTTTATCATGTATCCCGGCATCGCTCTCTCTACTACACTCCTCACCCATCTAAGATATCTCTCGTGTAAGTTTTCCACCTCATTCCTCTGCTGCCATTCCCAGATTTCCACCCATTGACAGATAACGACTTTGTAACATTTATCGATTAAAAGCATTAAATCAAGTAATTGTGCGAGGACTGATAATTAATTCTTTCGTTTCAGAGCTATAATGCACTTTTACATAGTTGTAAAATCGTTCTTTTCAGGATTATGGCACGGTTCTTGACTGAACTACAATTTATTTTACATTGGAACAATTAGTCAAGCAATTAATATTACGAAATCGTTATATGTAATATCTTCTTCTTATCCCTTTTCTCCCCTCCTACACTTCTTACCCTCTTTACGTTCACATTCGCGTGTATGTCTGTTATAATCATTTCTATTGCCTCTTTCTTTCCTCCCTTTACCTTTACCCTCCTCATCCACACATTCTTTCTTTTCTCCTTCTTCTCCCTCCTCTCCTCTCTTTCCATCATGTCTCTCAACCTTCTCTCCCATTCTTTTCTCTTCATCCCTCTTTTTCCCCTATCCCCTTCCGTCCCTTTTTCGATCCTCTCTGTTTCATCTAGTTTTCTTACCCTCGCTTCCAACATCATTTTCACTTTCCCTCTCTCCGTTGCTCCTTCATCCAAATCTTATATCTTTCTCTCTCCTCATTCTACCTTCTCGTCTCGTCTCTCACCTCTTTCCACTCGCTGATTAGCTCCTGTATCTCCCTACTCCATTCCTTTTTGCTCTCACCCCTTCCTCCCTGGTATCCCTCACGGGCGATTGTCTTGTCCTACTACTCCTCGCAAACGCCATTTTCTCCCCTTCCCCACTGTTCAATAATTCTTCTTTTTTCCTTTCCCCGGTTTCCCGGAGAGTTCATTTTTGCTCTTACTGTCCTACTCTCTTCTTTCTGTCTTCTTTTTCCTGATCCATCTTATTTTGCACTTTATCGCCTTTCTCTCGCACACCTTCCTTCTTATTCCTACTTTACCTGTTCCACTTTTTTACGATCCCAACACTCCTAACCTCACTTTCTCCATCTTCTCCTGGAGCTCCCCAATTACTTCTGCTTGCTCCATTTTTAATTCCTAAACTTTCTTCACACCCACTCCTTCCCCTTTTACACCCCCTTACTCACCCACACCTCCTCCTCACTTAATCCTTCAACAATCGCTTGCATATAAACAGCTCTGAACACCAGTCTTCACGCTGTCACGCTGAAAACGGAAGTCCTATTTACGTTTTACGATTTTGGCATATTTGATAATATCATTATGCTTTTGATAATAAAATATATTTTCAACTTTTGCCAGCGTAATTCTTAGAAGTTGCTAATTATTGTTTATATTTATTCAATCTATTTTTGTAGGAGAGCAAAAAATCATGAGAGAACAGCAACATTTGCGGCTAAATTGTATAAGTCCTTGATGGCTTTGATAACGTTAAATCCGCTGTATGTTTTCTCAACGGAAGCTTTTATGGATATATATTTGGAAGCGGAATCGTTGGAAAATACAATCGTATTGGAAAATACAGCAGAACAAAATTCCGAACGTCATGAGTTGATTAAACGACGGTAAGTAAATGTTTTCCACATTTAACAACAATATTCAAATGCTAAACATGTGCGTATCAGAAAAACTCAGTACTGCCAAATTTTTCAATTATTTTTATTCTTACGTTTGCTATGCACTAGGGGAAGCATGAAAACGAATAAGATGCTGCCCCGAACAATTTCGTAAATTTCTATTGACACTAATTTATCGTTTCTCATCAAAGCGATCGATGCGTTCCAACGCTTCCTGCACACATCACTTCCTTCTCCAGAGCTACGATACTGTAGCGTATAGAAGCTAGGACTTCTATGCGGAAGGCCTGCTTATCATGTCTAGTTCTTCATGTAATATGTTTACTGCGGATCCGGTGGTTTAGAACTTACCTTAAACAGTAGGTTGTAGATCAAATGACCGTAGTAGTTGATGCCAAAAATGAATTAAAAAACATCTCCCTTCTTCTATTTTAGAACCAAGAAACCCTAAACAATTCATGTTTGATTGCACAGGCACTCTTCTTTCAAATACCTCACGTTTGTCTACCATCGACAAATACTGACAAATTTATCAGTCAGTCCCCATGAGTGTGTAACAACAATATAATTAGAAGTATTCCATTTTTTTTGTTATAGAATTTGTAATTAGATATCATATAAGAGAGTAAATGTCTTAAATAGCGGAGGTGGATTAATTTGCAAAAAAATATTTACTGCGAAAATTTTAACAGTATACCGGTCTAAAATATCAACTTTAATGAAAGAGAAGGTCGTGAAACGATGCTTTTACCAGATTAGGCACAATTCGGGATGATTGAATGGAGTTTAACTCGTAGTATCAGGTGTACCGGTATGAAGTGAGTGTTTTTTTGTAAAAATGAAACGCCAATTTTGAGTGGGAAAGTAAACAAATTTTATTCAGAGTATTGACCATTGCTTACTATACATTTTGAGCACCTTAATGGTAATTGGTGGATACCACACCAATAGAAATTTTCGTCTTTTGAAGCAAACCAATCAGACACCCAATTTTCAACTTCTTCGTAGGAATCGAAGTGCTGCTCAGCCAATGCGTGTCCCATCGATGAAAACAAATGGTAGTCGGAAAGGGCCAAGTCTAGTGAATACGGCGGGTGAGGTAACAGCTCCCAGCCAAGTGCTTTGATTGTATCCTCAACCAGTTTTGCTTTGTGTGCAGGTGCATTGTCGTGTAACAAAATTACTTTGCCCTGTCTTCTGGCCCATTCTGGTCGTTTTTCGATCAATGCATGGTTCAAATTGATCATTTGTTGTTCGACATTTTTAACACGATGGAAAAACATGATGTTGTTTGTTCAATAACTTGATGTATATTAAATGCGTTTGAGAGATGTCATACCAACCAAACAAAAAAAAAAAATTAAAGCTCGTTCATAACAAATGTTCCCTATCGACACATTTGCATCTTAACGGTCACTTCATACCAGTATACCTTATTTACTCAGATTGAAATTATACGAGGTTATACTTCATACACGGTGGAATAAGATTTACAAAAAATCTATATAAATATAAATGTAAATATTTGTTTGTCACTAGCCTGAAATATCTGAAAGTTCTTCACTGATTGCTTATCTTGACCACCTGGAATATGGCAAGAACTAATTCCCGGAAAAAAAAACGTTTTCAATCAAAAATATAAATCATGAAATAGCTGACGCTGCAATCGCATCCGCTTTCCATTTGCATTAGGTTGCAGTGCAATTTCAAAGTCAACTTGTTTGTTCAAAAGCAAACATATTTTTCGTTGTTGATCCTTAATTTATGATTTGAAACAAATAACTATTGCTTGAAACAATATTCTCTTAGTTGCTATTTGTTACAATATTAAATTTCCAAAAAAAATATATGCAATGTCGTTTTAACGGTGAAAATCATTATATTACTGATGTAAAGGACAGAAATATTAGGATAGAAATAATCTGTCATCGGTTTTGTTTGTTTGGGCCCTTACAAATGCTCAATGGTCAGCTACACTTGCATAAGGAAAGTATGTAAAGGCAAACGGGGAATTGAGTGCATTATTACTTTATTTTATTTCCAAGGGTCAAATGGTAACCATGTACCATGTCCTTTCTTGCCGGACCTCCGTTTAGCGTCAGGGTTCTTTCGGACAATAAAGCATTCGCTGTGTTTCTATAACTTAGACAACTTTCACTCATTGATGCTACACATGTACTTTAATTATTTCCGGTCAGATTCGATGGTCTCTAAAACGGTCAACGTTTTAACGTCACGTACAACGATCCCTAAATCGGTCATCAGTGAGAAGAGTAAAGAGTCAGTCCCGAGATGATAACGTCACGAGTGGTCGTAACAAAGTACGGACAGGTTTCTTTAAAGAAAGATTAAGTAGTCACAAGCCGTAGTAAAGTATGATCGAGTTTCTTTACATAAAGAATAAGAAAAATTAAAGGAAAAATAATATCATTATCTTCTGTTCTTCGACAAATGTGTATCAAAGTTCCCTCGCCCAATCTATCACACCACATCATCCTTTTCTTTTTTTTTCGAGGGGGAAAACTTCATAGGCTCCCCTGCTCCCTGCGGATTCTTACCAGCTAAAACTGCCACGGCGGCCTTCCTAAGCGCTGGCTGAGTGGGGGGCACCGAGAACTGCAAGTAACATATCACGGTGCCCCCCCCGCGCTGCGTCACGGCTGCGACTCATACTCAGGGATCCGAAGACCCCCAAAATCGACCAAGCTAATTTGACGGTGCCGCGCGACCGCTACACGGGCGCCGTCCCCCCGGGGAGTTGCGTGCAATGGCGGCCGAGCCCCCTCTTGGATCGCCTGCAATTCCCAGATACCACACCATCTTAATGCTCTTATTATTCCTCTCTGGATGGTTCCACATTCCCCTTTGCTGTTAAAAACATACAAAGTGCATATAAACGTGGAATACCGTAACTCCGCCAAGTCGATCAAATACATTTCAAAGTACGTGTATAACAGCAAGAACATGACAGTTTTTCGCCTGCAACCAGTAATGAAGGTGTATGGCGAATTTTCTCATTTTTCATACATGAACGAAGTTCATCTCTTGTTCACTTAACAGTACATCTAAAATATGGAAAAAGTGTTTATTCCATAGCTACACATATGCAACAAATAACCATGAATCCATTGGCTGCAACATTAACCGCTTTCTTCACGTTAAATAAAAATGACACGTTTGCAAAAACACTGCTATATTCGCATGTATCTACATACTACACAATCAACGCAAGTAGAAAATCATTTGCACGGTGCAAACGAGGAGGACGAGCCGACGCACATCCTGGATAATTCAAGAAAACTGTGGTTGACAGACTGTATACCGTACATTCCAATCATGATGACTGCTTCTTTCTTCGCATACTGTTGATAGATGTACTCGATCCAACATCTTTTCAGCAACTTGGAATAGGTGACGGCGTTACGCATACCACTGTCCGCAGTGTGTGTCAAATAATGTCTCTGATTGTATTGGAAAACGATCGACACTGGGATGTATGCATCGATGACGCGAGCAACATGTCACATATAAATCAAATTCGTGTATTGTTTGCAATCCTATTGACCATCTGCTCTCTTTCATTATCAACAGAATTATGAGAGAAATATAATTAGCACATGGTTGTAGGCATTTCTCGTCGAATACCCAACAAAAATTCAAATATGAACATGGGTCTCACAACAGAAATTTATAACGAATTGTTAATAATGATTGAAGATTTGTGCTTGGAAATAGCGAACAAAGTTCTGAATCAATTGGGAATGCCATAAACAAATCGATTTGCTGCAGCTATGTTCGATGTAGAATTGCATCGCGTACAAAGTTACAAAAAAGCCGATCTTTTGTTGTATGTACTATACAATTTTCCTAAGTTAATACTTAAGCAAAAAAGAATGTCCTCATTTATGGCATTCTTATGATTCCAACAAATACGTCATTTCAATTTAAAAAATTACAATTACCAATTCGATTCGCATTTGCAATCACAATTAACAAAGGTTAGGGCAAATCTTAAAAATTATGTGGTTTAAATTTAGACACAGATTACTTCTCGCACAGACAATTATATGGTGCATGTTTTAAAGTTGACAAACCTCTATATATGCAAAAGCAATGAATCAACAAGAATGTTGTATACCCACAAGCATTGTGACATTTTTGTGAAAATACACATATTTGAAACGTGCTTTACTTCTTTTACATTTAACCTGACTGAGCAACAGCAACGCGTGGCCGGGTACCAATAGTATACAATGCAATTGTACAATAGGTAAAAACTTAAATTCAATTAAGCGTACTATCTTTATGATACAATGTAGAACGCAGTTTACGAATATGGTTTGTTACATCCTCAGTTCCCATTAGAAAATTTTCCATTACTTTTCATAATATCTTTTACATTTTGACCATAATGTTACTGTCTAATTATCGTTCAACCCGGATTTCGTTAAGATTTTAAAAACAATATAAACAAAATTCCTAAAAAGTATAGATACATGCACGTGTTATAGAATTCTCTGAAAATGTCGCACATTACTCGCAGTGTATTTGCGATTGTGCCGTAGGTACGCTGAATTTGACTCCTGGAGGAGAATTGGCATTGCATTGCTTTGTGGCTTTTTGATTCGTCAAAAAATGAATAAACACTTACTAAATTACAATCGGTTCGAGGTCGGGGATATTGCAAGGTGTTTAACTTCGAGCAGCAGGAGACTCAAACCCACATTAGATAAATCCGGACCATTGTGCATCAAGTCAAGCGTGGAAATATTTATAATATAAATTCTACATCTTTTAATGAAAAAGTAAATTTACATTGTAATAAGTCTAATATAATTTGCATTTTATGATTATACCCTTTTTCAAATTTTTATCCGATGTAACATTTCAATTATCATTAAGAATATAGATTTATTTTGTTTGATAATTTATTTTTCACATCAATTATATTATTTATTTAGACTTCAGCATTTACATGCCAAGAAGGGGACTTGATTTACAAGAGTATCTTTATCCGTTCATCCATCCATCCATATCCAATGAAAAAAAATATACACCTTCCCTCCTCTTCTTCTAGCCAATACTTGTTGTCTTCTTCCATATTCCCACACATCATCCCTTATCACTGCTCTTACCCGCATCCCTTTCTCTATCCTATCCAAATACTTCCTATTCAAGTACACTCGAGTTCCCGCTACCCTCATAAAATCTTTATACTTCCTATTATATTTTGCTTCCTGTATGTTATTCCCCTCTCTTTGCCTCTGTATGTCAGCTTCCCTCCTGATTAATCCTCTCCCTAAATCCCTTTCCTCTCTTAACATATTATCTACTGCCACTAAACCCCAACCATTCCTATTATAGAATCTTTCCCTTTCTTGTCCGTATAAATCCCTCCAACCCTCACTTTGCTTCTCTTTCCAGCATATTTTTACCCATCTCGAGTCTTCCATATCTTTTATCTTCTCTTCGTATCTCCTCGCTCTTAGTTCCCAGCCTACTCTTAGCTTTGTTAATCCTAACTCTTTTCTTATGTATCTCGGTGTACAAAAGTTTAATTTAAATACCCACCTTACGTAATCCATTATGACCATTTCTAACTCCTTTCTTTCCTCCCATTCCCATACCTCGACTCCGTATTCGATGACGCTTCTTACCAAATATCTGAATAATATCCCTCTCCTATTAAATTAAAGTCATCTCTGCAACATGTTTCTCCAAAACCCCATACCTTATTTACTGCAATTCTTCCTTTTTTCCTTAGCTCTATTAACTAATTTTTATAGTTTCCTTTTCTGTTAAACGTAAAACCCAAGTATTTGAACACTTTAACACGTTAAGCGCCACTCCGAATTTCTGTGCCGTTCCGTTCAAGCCACAGTTAGCCGTCAGGTGGCCGATAGGCGAGCCAGAGTATAGACAATTTGCAAAAAGAGGAAGGCAGTGCGCAAAAAATTAGAAGATATTGCAACGAATTCTATAATCAGAATGCACGAATATTAGGACCAAAGATAGCTAAAAATGTAACGCCAAAAGTAATAACCTTTTGTAACCAATGTACATAGATACCTCACCTTTGCTTATCTTGTTTTAATAAATTACATTAATGTTTTTGAATATTATATTCTTTTCCTTGAAGCATTGACCAAACAAAAACCGATATCGCATAATTTAAATGTTCAGTCTCACAAGTACACAAGGACCGACACACGCGCCGCGATAGAAGAACGAAAAGTCTACCGCCGGTCCGGAAGGACCTGTCCTAATATTAAATTGACCCACTATCAACCTCACATCTCGTCCCGCACCTCTTTCACACTCCCTTCTCTGTATACCACCTCACTTTCCATTTCTACCACCCGCACCTCATGTTCCCCAGAGTCACACCTTTTTCTCGTCCACCTTTTTACGCGCATTAGTATGCCATTTCTTTTTAACTTGCTCACTCTCTTTCGTTTTGCTCTCCGTTCTTATTCTTTCCCTACCTCTATGATCCTCTGTACTGTTTGCCTGGCTCCTCACCACCGAGCTTTCATCAAGTCTATTACTTTCTTACTGTTTATCTACTTTCCCCCCCTTAAAGCACACATTCTCCCTGCCACCCACCGCTACCAGCCTTTTATCACCCCATCTCTACCGCTTACTTCTTGCCCGTATTCTACCATATCTCACTCATACCCCCCCCCCTCTCCCTGCGTTCATCTTTTGCTATATCCTCCAAATTTTACTGGATTACTCCTTCTCCTCACCCTCCCACTCCTTGTTAGGTCGCGATCCACGTTTTTCTTCCTTTCTCGCAGCGGTTTCTTCTTCCATATAACCTGCAAGTTCTTTTTGTTATTCTTCATCCCAACCAAAATGATCTTTTTACTCTTTCCTTTGCTACTCCTTACCTCTTTTACTTCTGCCATCGCACTTTTCAGACCTACTTTTATCCATATCTTTTCCTCCGCCTCCTTTGCCTCTCCTTTATTTCAACCTTCCTGACTCCTACATTCGATCTTCTCAACCTTCTGCTCTCCACCCTTTCCCAACTATTCAATTCATTCATCACCATATTCGCCCGTCTCCCGGATTACCATCTCCCACCATTCCGCTTTCATCCCTCTGTTGCTTTCTCCTATCTTTCCTTCTACTCTCCTTTTCAGCTCACCTATGCTCACCTATGCTTCTGCCTTTTAAACCATTTCCACCACTCACCCTCGCCCTTCCTAGCTCAGCTGTCTTCTAACTCATCTTCCTGCACCCGCTCTTCTCTTTACCACCCTATCCACGGACCGTTTTCCCCTTCCATCCCTCCTATCCTAGCAATGGTCTTTCTTGCTCCTCCTAACAAACTCTGTCATCGTCTTCCCACTACCCCTACTTTTGACTCTAAGGCTCGCGACCGATTCTTTCGAAATTTTTCCTGACCGTGTGGTGAGTAGCCTTACAACCTTGGCCTTCCCTTTTTCCTGTATGGCTCTCCGTACTCTTGTGCCACCCATCTTTTCAACCGCTAAACGCATATCTACCTATCGTTGTGTCACTTTTCGCCTCCTCTCTGTACCTTTCCTTCGCACTACCCACCCTTGCTTTCTTAACCTCTCCCAACTACACTTTTGCGTGTCCCTTTACGCTCTTCTTCTACTCCGGCTTTACAATTCTCAGCGTTCCAACCTAACCGGCAACTACACTCGCTTCCTCCACTATACCTCACTCCTTTCACGTTTCCCCTTCCTTTACCTCTCCACCCTTTCGCCCCCTCTCACATTCCACCCTTCTCCCTTCTGTCTCCTTATCACTGCTATTTGTTTTCTCTCTTAAACACATTCCCTATTCTTACCTATTCCGAAGACGGATGTTATGTTCTGATATATGTTTATTAGTTTTACAAACGTACCACGGAGGCAAGTAAATTATATTTTTTTTTAGATTAACAACTTTAATTCTACACCATTGCTGCAAGGCTGCTTATAGAAAACATCGACTTCCAATAGCATTGCATCTAGCACTTTCATTATATCCTGCTACAGAGAATGAAAAACACGCCTTGCTTGGCATTGATCGTTTGAATAATGATGAAGATAAGGATTACCAAGTACCAGAATGGGTTCCTGACGAACGTCGACCAGCTGTCAAATTATTAGCAAAGTTTTTTCCGCACGTAAGTAAAATTACATCCTAATTATTTTGACACATATATTTTTAGTTGTATAAACATTTGCGGTTACTTTCAAGCTTATAATATAACTTTTGAGAAAATAGTTTAATCTTTAAACGAGTATTCATAACAACAAATTGCTCGTGTGATTCGTGATATGCAAAATGGTCCCATATAAAAACATATATATTAATATTAATGCATAATCTAGAGAGCATTAATTCCCAAAAGAGAGAATTATAATTAAAAAAAAATCAATATATGGTTTTAAAAATTTCTAATGATTCAGAGTCTGCAGAGGAAATTAATTCTGTAGTCATTCCGTTTTCTATTTGTTCGTGTGGGGTGTTTAGATTTTTATTACTTTTATCAATAATTCGTGTGGAATAATTTGACTAGCGGTATGAGCCCCGATATCAAATAATTTTATATTATAAAATCAGATTAAATAAATACCATGAAATGATATGAAATAAGGTAGATACACACATAATTTTCATATGCTTAACAGGTATACCGGTACGAAGTGAGCGTTTTTTTGTGAAAATGAAACACCAATTTTGAATGGGAAATTAAAAAAATTTAATTTAAAGTATTGACCATTGATTTCTACATACTTTGACCACCTTTCTGGCAATTTGCGAATACCACGCCAATAGAAATGTTCGTCTTTTGAAGCGAACCAATCAGACACTCAATTTTCGACTTCTTCTTAGGAATCGAAGTGCTGTTCAGCCAATGCGTCCCACCGATGAAAACAAATGGTAGTCGGATGGGGCCAAGTCTAGAGAATACGGCGGGTGGAGTAGCAGCTCCCAGCCAAGTGCTTCGATTGTATACTCAACCGGTTTTGCTTTGTGTGCAGGTGCATTGTCGTGTAACAAAATTACTTTGCCGTGTCTTCTGGCCCATTCTGGTCGTTTTGCGATCAATGCATGGTTCACATTGATCATTTGTTGTCTGTACCGATTAGTAATAACAGTTTCACCAGGTTTTAGAAGCTCATGACACACCACACCTTTCTGATCCCACCAAACACAGAACATTGCCTTTTTGCCAAATCCATCTGGTTTTGCAGTCGATGTTCATGGTTGTCTCGGATTAACCCATGATTTTTTCCGTTTAGGATTCTTACAATAAATCCATTTTTCATCATCAGTGACAATTCGATGCAAAACTGATTTTCTTTCATGCCTTTGAAGCAAAATTTCACACGTGTTTTTTCGGTTTTCAATCTGTTTTTCGTTCAATTCATGTGGCATCCATTTTCCACACTTTTGGATCTTTCTCATAGCTTTAAAACGGTCAGAAATTGTTTATTGTGCAACATTTAACATTACTGCCATTTGCTTTTGACTCAAAGTATTGTAACGCCGGCTGAAGATGCCGCGTTACGAAAGCAGCGCGACGGTTGTCAACGGGCTTGTTGACAACAGAAGAATCGAGAGAGAGTCTTCCCGCCGACTTCGAGTCTGCCGGACGCGACCTTATCTTACGCGAACAATTTTGTATTTAAATAAACATTCTTGTTCCTTTTGTTAAGTGTTGTGTTAAGTAAGCGTCATACAACATTGGTGTCAGAAGCGGGATGAAGACCCGCTTTGCGTCCGGGGATGTGCCGACGTTGGAGCAACTCTTCAAAAATCTCCAGGAAGGTCTTCTAGAGCAACTGGAGGAGCAGCGGCGGCTTTTCGACTCCAGATGGGAGGAAGAGCGCACGAGAGCCGAAGAAAGAAGGCAGGCGGTAGAAGCTGCTGCGTCGGTTCGGGCTGCAGCCCAGGAATCTAGGATGGAGATTTTGGAGGGGCAACAACAAACGCTTGCTGCTAAGTTCGATACATTTTTACAATCGCACCAAGGTGCAGTTTCCGTTAGGAGGGGTCGCGGACTCTATCCTGTATATAGCGTTGAGTCTGTGAGGCCCGCGACGCCTCCGCCTACATTACCGTTGTCGCTTCCTCTGCAACAGGGGGGTGGTGCGCACAAGGGCGTATCTGAGTTGGGGTACGTCCTTAGGCCATCGACGTTCAATGGAAACTCATCTTGGGAAGTGTTCTTAATACAGTTTCAGGCTGTAGCTAAATCTAACGGTTGGGATGAGCCAAGGAAGGCATTGGCCTTGGTCTCAGCACTGGAGGGACCGGCACGAGGGATGCTTTCTTCCCTTTTCGCTGCGAAAGGGGAGAATTTTGAAGAGCTAACTTTGGCTCTAGAATTTAGATATGGCGAAAAGAATTTCACACAGTTGAACTATGTGAAATTTCAAAATTATAAACAGCGAAAAGGGGAGTCCATTTCTGAGTTGGCTTCCGAAATTGACAAACTGGCACAGGCTGCCTTTGCCGATTGTCCTGCGGAGGCATAGGGCAAACTCGCGGCCTCCCAGTTTATTTCGGCACTGGCCAATTCGGAGATGAAAAGGACATTGCGCCTTGGAAGTTTCTTTACACTAAGGGCCGTAGTTTTGCGGGCCTTAGAGATTAAAGCTGTAGGAACTTTATCGGACCACTGCAACGAAGAACGACATACTCGTTCCGGAAACCTTTTACAGGGAACGAAGGACATGCGGAAAAGCACGTTCCACACCGCACTTCCGCCGAAACCGGAGAAGAGCTCCACCGAATGCTGGAATTGCGGGAAGCCGGGGCACCTGCAAAGGAATTGCCCGAAGAAACAAACAGAGAAACAGAGAAACAGGGCAGAAGACTTCTTGCTTTCTCACCCCCGCCGCGCAGAGGACATCGTGGGAGGAATGCCCGTTCGTCGAGGGATTCATCGCAGGAAGAAAGGCCCGGATAATACTGGACTCGGGCTCAGTAATGAACCTCCTAAAAGCAGATAAATGGGCCTCTTTTGGAAAGCGTAGCGCGGCGGGAGAAACTTTTACCCGCATATTTTCCGTTGCGGGAGAAGATGTTCCGATTCTCGACAGGAGACGGATCTCAATCACATTGGGTGATTTCAAGACAGAAGAGGAGTTTCTTCCGGTCGAGATGATGGAAGACTGCATCCTGGGATATGCCTTTTTAAGAAGACACCGGTGCCGGTTGGATTTCATCCTAAAGACTTTATGGATTGAAGAGAAGGAGGAGATCGGCTTTCTAGGAAAAGAGATACCGGTACCGGAACACCTGTGCGAGCTTTCCGGACGGAGTGAGACCTCCTTGTCCGAGAAGAAGAATAGGAAATTCGCCACTCTACTCCAGGAATTTGAAGCCTTGTTCGCAATGAATCCGGAACAGATCGGGAGGTGTACTCTGGTACAACACAATATTGACACCGGAGACTGCATCCCGATCAAACAGGCCCCGCGATGATTACCTCTACACCGCCGAGATGAAGTGGCGGAGTTATTAGCCAAGATGGAAAGACCAGGGATAATCGAGAGATCCAGGAGCCCTTGGTCCTCACCAATCGTTTTGGTAAAGAAGAAAGACGGGAGCACAAGATTTTGTGTTGATTATCGCCGTCTTAAGGGAGTCACGAAGAAGGACTCTTACCCGCTGCCAAGGATCGAGGACACCTTGGACGCGTTGGCCGGCTCGTCTTGGT
>JBCFXI010002541.1:0-20934 GCA_038496175.1 Ampulex compressa | reverse complement strand
TATATATATTTATACATAAAAATGTGTACATAATTTATATATAAAGTATATTCAAATGTTAGGTATTCTTTCAAATTACAATTGAGCAATAAATTCGTAACATCCAAAGGAGTGCCAACGAGAAGAAAGTACATTCGCGATGACCTATCAATACACAAGAATACGGTCATGATAAACGCCATAAACCAAATACGCATATTAAAAAGACGATCAATCCTACGTAATATACAACAGACGAATAAAATAAATACTGCTAAACGAGATTTAGTTCTATTAACCAAAACTAGTGATCAAAATTATATCATATCACGTCTATGACTCAACGTACAAAATCCCACATCCCTCGGAGGACAGTCGCAAAGTACCGAGCGGTCGTGTCGTGCGCGAGGATCACGACGATGGATACGAAAATCGGCGGTGGTTACCGCATACGTTGGGTGCGCGCTTAAAAAGGATCCCCAGGATTTATGCCCCGGCCGGGCACATTATTCCCCGGGCGCAGGTTGAAAAAAATAATTACCTCAAAACGATCCGCGATACGGCACCTTCCCCCGCGCATATAGGTGAACATATATTATCCCGTGATACGGGCGTACATCGGTACATCGGAACACACTCAGGGCCTTAATACGTATTTAATTAAGTATGCCGGGGTAGGACCTGGGACGCCGAGGAGGTCGCGCGGCGGAGGGTGGGGTTTATAGTGGATATCAGTATGGGCCACCATAACTCTTGCGTCTCCGGCACCATCACCGGCAACCAGCACCAGCGCCACTTATACGCGCACCTACCGCGATGGAATTTCATCCTCGCCGTTACGACATAAATCTCCGACGCATTAATGCCCTTACGGGCTCGCCTCCGTGTTTCGGTGTGGCGGCCCCTTAATACGGTCACTTATAACGCACGTGTCTGGCCTAGTCCTTACCGGGCTCTCTATGGAGGATCTTTCCTCTCGCAGCAACCTCATGTGCGGCTTCGACGGATTATTCGTTCGTTTCATCTTCGACAGCTGGTTAATCCTTTGATCACTGCTCGATCCTTTGGAGTTTGAGGAATTCCACGTGACTTTCGTTATGGTTCGTTATGGTGAGTGGAAAATCGGTAATGGATCGTGGAAGGGATTCGTCGATGAGGGCAAATTGGTTTGAGAGCGAAAATGGAAAAGCAGCTGAAGGTTTATTGGTACATGTATATCATCATCGTAAAGCATCGATAGCAAAGAGTGCAATGTCGAGTCATATTCGACGTACAATCGTAAAGGCTCAAAGTGAGTTACGAACCAATAAATTGATGGTATGTATTTTATAGGGAAAATTTTTAAAGTGGTGGATGAGTTTCGAATCCTGGACTCTCCGGTTGATTCTCGAGGTCTTTCTATATGCACTTCACGGTTTGTAGAATGTCAACCTTCGGATTTTTATTGGACGTGTATTATTCCTACTGGTATTCCATTTAACCCGCGATCGAGGAAGTGAATTTGGGTGTACTTTATGCCGGTGATAAATTACGCGATCTAGGGATCCGAGACGGCAAGCATAAGCGCCAACGACAGATCGTAAATTGTTCTCATTGGGAGGATTACTTCTTAGACTTTTAATTTTCTCCGGGAGTGCGCCATTGACGTGTTTTTTTTTCAAGATTCGGAGTCCTTTTAAAAGTCGTGAACAGGATTAATGAATCCTATATCAAGCTTTAAAGTAATTTGAAGATGGTTCCCGATAACCATGATAAATCTTGGAATCACTTTGTACATGTACTTCTTATTCTTAGAATTGCTTGTCAAAGTCCTATCGCCCAAGATATCATCTGAGAAGCAAAGTCTACAAATCTACCGAATAAATTTAATTTCTTTATTAACATCAATAGTTAACTGAAAAAAATAACCGTCAGAATATTTGTGGAAGTCACTCTATGCGACACGCTTCATTTTGTTCATTTACTATATATTATATGTGTACCAGTTATATTAGTAACATATTAAATAAACATATTGCAAAAAAAAACACGGCCCACAGTGAGAATATTTCGAATTCTCCCGTTATTACGAATGCGGTAAAGTGAAAAGTAAAATCATCATGTTCATTGAGGCATACAAAATTTAACACAAAATTATGGTACTGGTTTAACCCTACTGAATAACGCACGGCGCTGAATGAACAGATTTATCGAATCACATGTAATGTACAACCTTTGTGCAGATTGTGAGTAGCCTTTAATCCGCAAATGTGTTGCTTGAACCACACGCCGTTTTTTTTACGATCCGTTAAGTGAGGTCTACGGATATGACGTGTCCCATTTACGTGGCTACACGCTCTAGGCAGCAATATCTTTTTTATATCCCGTTACAAAATTGTATTCAAGTTTCTGACTCGAACTTCTCGCGAGGTTCTGAGGAATAAAAGTCGTACGACAGAACTGACATGAATTATGAGAAACTCCGTGGAGTTTTTAAATTCTTCACAATAGCGATATCAATCTCTAGTGTCTATATGCAAATGAGATACGTAGGTTTATACATGGTCACTTAGATAGTCGTATTAATCTGAGAATTCTTTTAAATCGGTTCCAATCCCTTATTCTTCAGTGTCAAAGAAGAGGAATAAAGTCATGCTCGACATCGAGTCATCTCGCACGGTAAAAATCGGAGTCGTTTGTCCACATGCCATAAATCTTCGACGACTACTCCAGCCAGAATTTGCTTACGGAGCCGCAAAATTGATTTTGGCGAAAAAAAAACGGAACGAGGAAGGCGTTAAGGCTCCATCTCGACACGCGTTCGAAAGAAAGAACCGCTACATCCGCACCGTTCATGCACGCAGCCATACGGCATTAAAGATAAAGTGTAAAACTGTTATTTGTGCTTCGCTCGGTGCAAACTGCCTCTACGTATTGGGTGATACAGGGTTCGACCCCTGACGGCCCCCATAAATATCCAACGGTGGCAGCTTGTTACTCCACACCATGCGAACTTCAAACCGACCACAACACTCAATATCCCTCGACTACTCAACTGGTAGGATGCCCCGCCGTCCAATTACCAAGTGTTCTAGTAAAGATTCTATCCTTACGCCAATATTACTGCAATAGCGTTGCTCGTCTTTTATATGTCCCGCTGATTTTTTTTTTTATACGAGCGAATTTAATATCGCATCGCGATTCTCGCTTATATCATATTCTGGACAAGCCTAGGAGGCGGTCGAAGTATCTACTTACTGGCCTATCTAGGCAAGAAACAGCGCGTGGCTTTACGTGGAATGATCGATATCATGACTTCGTGTGTTTTTCAATTATAAGTGAGATATCGCGCACTTGCTAAGCGCGCCTCTGTTCTAGAAATACGAGTTTTTTACGCTGCGCCGGTACCGTACGCGTCCATTCGTTGGGGCGATGGAAGATCGACGATAACAGAATTATATCTTCTGCTCGTATTTCTCAGATATTTATCATAACGTGCAATAGGGGCACTATTCGTTATCATCGCGTTTGCCCTCGGGCATCGTGTACACCAATCATTCATCCTCGCGAGAGGTCAACGTTTCACACATATGACATTTGATGTTGGAGTAAGCGCTTGGCTTCCTTAATACTACTTATGTGTACATAATAATTTTCATTCGTGCGCGAATAGCGCATTTGCTTGATCAAATATGTATCTCCGACACATTTTCCTTACGTTCATCAGCTAACGCTAGCAACGGGTCGTCGATATTTTTCCAACTTTTTAAAAGGATAAATCATGCTACCTATAAAGCACTATTTCGCCAAGACCACTGGAACTCACTGCAATTTAAATACGAAAAAAAGCTTAAATGCAAAAAAAAAGGCACATGACACTAGGAAGATCTCAAATAAAATAATCCAGGATAAAAACCAAGAATTCACTGCTCTGGGACGAGGGCTCTTTCAAATGGACTAACATAGCCAACGTGTTGAGGGGGCCGTCTTTTGTTTCAAGACGCTGCCGCATACCGAGAGGATAAGGCTCGTGGAAAAGCCGGATCTCGTCGCGCGCTCAACGTTGATATATTAATTAGCACGTCTACAAGCGGCGATAATGGAGGCTGACTTAGAAACTCGCGGAATGCAAAGGCAAGAAGGGGAGGCGAGGCCCGCGAGGAGCGGCCGGATCACGGGATAGTGGAATACTTCAAGGCTGCCCGCGGTTCTCGCGCTTGACCCTAGTCGGTTGTTAACGAGCAAACACGCGCAGCTTCGGAAACTATTCGCATAATGGCTCATTCTTCGTTTGCTTAATTTCCAGCATCGACTGCTGCGATCGTTTAACCCCGGGACTAAGTGCTTTAAACTTCGGGGAACGAAAGGTTTAAATACTCTCTCCGCTTGCAATGAATATTGTGCTCCACGTTTAAACTCGTTTCCTTAATTATCACCAACGACTGCTGCTGTCGTTTAGTCTAAGGTTAAGCGGTTTAACCTTCGACGAACGGAAGATTTAATAACTGCGGCCGACCGCTCGCTTGTTTAATTGTTAGTGTACGCTATTACAAAAATCCGATACGAGATGATAGACCAAATTAAATCCTGAATTTGTTTTTCTCGTTAAAGATAGAAACTCTGCATATACATCCGTGATGCAAACACGACGCGAAAACGCTTAAGATATTCCACGTAGAATGCTTAACCCTTGGCCCGCATAAAATTCGCTAAATCTATTCTAAATTCATACCAATACTGACAGGACGTTATTATTCAATAATAAAAGCTTAACAACACTAATCATCACGCTGCTTATATAGAAATATAAGTAATATCGTATAATTGACGCCCTACATGTTGGAAACTCAGAGAACTTATAGGACATGAAAGAATAAAAGCCGCCTATAAAGGCACTCAAAGGACACGTGTCACGAAAGAATAGAGATAGAGATTCTCGAGGTAGGACTCGAATACCAGCTTCCTCTCTCTCTCCACTCCTCAATAACTAACCTTATATTATCCCGATATTCAATTATCAGCAACCAATGCGTCAACGCATTACAACTTATACCACTCTCAAAGTAACGCTCCTTTGACATCAAACCCACTATTGTTTCTACTCAGATGCACAAACCATCCCACAACCCAAAGTCACACTACGCTCGTCAAATACGCAACTCGATATGTCCCTCGAAGCACGAGACTACGTATAAACTGCGACTTAACCTCAAAAATGTCTTTCGATCATAGAAGATTCATCGATCCGTCGATCCAGCATCGGTCCATCTCCGTGTATCACGGTGACGAGCAAAACACCGGTATGTTTAATAAGAAAATATTTAAACCGCAGGCGGGCCGCACTGCGCAATGTGCCGCGAAATTAGGAGCGGGGCTCCTATCGGTCAAGGTAAATGCGGCGCGCATTAGACGGGCTGCAAGTCGGCCGGGCGAGGGGCGGCTGCCGTGTGGGGGCGGGAGCCTAATTGGTCGAAATTAGCAAGTTTAGTCATTAGTGGAGTTTCCGGCGGTGGCGGTGGGTCCACTTGACTCCACTTCCTGGGAAAGGAAGGACGGAAGGAAGGTGTGCACACCCAACCCGTCGGCCGCGGTGCGCATACGCCAGTGTGCAAGGCGTCTATGCACGTTCTCAGCACGCCCACGAGCGCGCACGGGCGTATGGGTGACGGCGGCGCGTTTCACACGCGCCCGCTGGGGATACGTCGCGAGGCGGTTCGTGACCGCAAATAACTGTTTCCATTGAAATCCTGCGGTTTTGCACCTTACCGCCAGCGCGATATCAACGCCTCGGAGCGTCGTATATAACCCTTTCGTCGCTATCGTCTCGAGGAGCCGGCGTGTGACGTGTTACGAGCGGCCCTATGAGCTTGTTTCTTCTTTAGAGCTGATGTCGATAACTCTCGATGTTACGTACGCTGCGTATAAACGCTCGCCATTATTAGTCGATCATTCGTTTCGAGCATTTCTGGAGTTCATCGTTATAGATTTTATAACCATCTTGTATAGCTACGTGAAAAAGGTCACGTGACTAAGAATATGTCGTGTTTATCGTGAAATGGGAATCGAAGATATTTGAAATGAACATTTAGAAAACGGATTGGTTAGATTATTGCTGTCCGTTGGAGTCTTGATATCTGTTTCCTGAGATCGCAGGAGCGAATGTGTTTAATTTGCATAAGAAAATCGAGTATTTCATTGGGGTGTACGTTAACTAGATAATTGTATTTAATTTTTATTTATGTTATAATAACGTATAATGTAATGGTGTGTAATAAAATATAATCATTGAATTCTATTTGATCTTATAACGCTGGTAAATAACTAAGGGTTGTACACGCACATAGATCTATTTCCACAATAATACCTTGCGCTTGGAATGATAAGCGTGAACAACCCACGCGATATTTGCAACTTCAGTGTGCTTTATTTAAAGCGCATTACCCTGCTCGACTAGGTCACGATTCAAACGAATGTGTCCTGGATCCTCGTACTTACTGCGGGAATTTCTAGCCAGGTTTTGGAATGGCGCCCATCGCGATCGTTCGTGTTTTACAAAAAGAACGATCCTTTTGCTATATTACAAGCGGTGCTCCTTAAGAACTCTGAACTCTTTGCAACTACACTCCATGAACGTATGATTTAATTTTATTAACCTCCATATCTCGAACCTGTACATTGTCCAGCTATTTATCTATAAATTCACGATTGAAACATAACTATTATTCGGTAATA
The DNA here is from genome assembly GCA_038496175.1 of Ampulex compressa. Lineage (NCBI taxonomy): Eukaryota > Metazoa > Arthropoda > Insecta > Hymenoptera > Ampulicidae > Ampulex > Ampulex compressa. The sequence goes on along the minus strand of JBCFXI010002541.1, from coordinate 14,244 downwards.
CGTTATCGCTCGTCATCTAACCCCAAACATACATTCTGTTACGCAATGCAGACTCGTTACATATAATCACGATTATAGTAATGTAAAAATGACAATATTTACTTATATCGTCTTTATTTTATCCTATTTCAAATCGAAACCATTCAAATCGTCTCGCATACAGGAAAGTCCGTGAAAACCACGAGCCCACATGGTAAGGGAAGTTCCAACGCGAACTTGAGGCCCCGCGGCTGCGGGCCACTTTTCGTGTGGGCATTAATTCCGTTTGGAATTCGGACGAGTGCATTTATACCCTCCTGACCCCATTGTGTAAAACGCGCACCCCACGAATCAACAATACGAATTGCGTGCGCGCCGGTTTGCGCGCACCATACGTTATTCCAACGTATTCACGTAGAACCAGCCTGCATCTGTGTGCGTCCGCATACATGCGCGTAAATACGCCAATCTCTGGCTCGTGCAGGAGGAACGTTCATGGGTGTGCGTGTACATATCGCAGCGTATGAACGTCGAGCAAGGGCATCAGCTGCCGTACGAGGGCCCTTAATTATTCTATTAAACAGTCCGCGGACTTATTGTAATGCGAGTCTGCGCGCGTGTGCGTAAAGGGTGGAGAGAGAGAGAGAGAGAGAGAGAGAGAGAGAGAGAGAGAGCGAGAACGAGGGAGAGAGAGAGAGAGAGGGCGTAAGTACGGTGCTCTGAATGGAACCATAAATTTATTGTGTCGAAGAGGAGATTGCTAGGGCTTCGTAGAGGGGGCCAAAGAAAGCTGTTTGGCGCGATTGTATGCGAGTTGCGGTATTGTGCGCTCGAATGGAACGCCGGATCAATTCGTCTGGATGCTCTTTTTTATTCCACGTCCGATATACGCGTATGGGTATAGTAAGAGATATCGATCAATTCATGCCGCGGCCCATAATCAGGCGTCCACCGTGAAGCGCCTAGTGACGGCGCGTCGTCCCTCGGAATTTTACCTGAACATCACAAGAAGTCGGGTAGCGGGTAACAAGCCAAGTTTAACGCTCTCTGATCCCATGCAGATTCTGCAGGGATACCGCATCTGCCGCTGCTTCCAATTCTACGATACTTATGTAAATCTGCCAATAAACTTTCAGACAGGTTATTGTCCTGTTATGGTCGAATGGTTAAACGTATATTCCGTATCACATTTTTCCACGCTGTCCTCCCGTATTCTGCGATATCGCCCAAATTTGATTGCAAATGTAGAACGAGCGATTTGCGCTATAGAAAATCATTTGCATCGCGAAAAATTGAATTCCATGCACCGCCAAACTCGAGCGATGCGATATACAATTTCTCCAAATATACGAGACATTACCGACCTCTGGCATTCTATCATCCTTCATCCGGCATGCGCGATACAAGGCAAAGCGCAATGTTCGACTCGCTCTTATTCTCTCGCGCAGAGAAGTCGCGGCATATACTGTTAACTCGTGGTGATTCACGTTCAGACGTTAATCCATTTAGCCTCGTCTTTAATACATTTTCGACGGCGGTCCAATTCCCCGAAGAAGCGTTATTGGTTCCTCCATAACGGCAAAATGAATTACTTCGCGCCGGTAACATTTTTTATAGTTACTTTATGCCCCTCGTAAAGCCGGGTTATGCGTAATTGCAGCACGTTGCCGAAATTGAACCAATTCTGGCTACCAATTTGAATCGCTCCAATTTAGGAAACAGTATTACAGATTTCTTATCGCGGATGTTTGGAAAAGGGAAATTATTGCAAATGGGGTTGAATGAGTGCAGCCGAGTTTATAATCCGTGCAAACGCAAACTGCCGGCATTTTAACGGGCCGATATTGGTCGATCGCCGTGAGCCCCGGACCAATACCAGCTCGTTAAAATGCCAACGGCTGGTGATTGCTGGAAATGTTCCAAAAACGACTTTGACAAGACTTCTCCCCCGCGGTATGAACAATGTTGCCGGTGCCGCTGGAAATGCGTGCCACGTGCAATGCGCCGATAACAACTGATTTGCCGTAAGTGGATTATCGACCAGGGAGGTTCTTCGCGTCGCCCGTGTTTCCCGTTGTTTTCGACGCCAATAAACGCCGTTAATTTCGCCGCATGGCCGTCCTTTTGAAATATATCCGCAGTCCTAATCGCTTTTCCATCGACGCTTTTTGGGTCTTCGAAGCTTCTCAGATATCGATCGGAGCGTTTCGAAACTCTGCCGCTCAAACCTGTTAACCGGGAAGATTGGTTGGTTCGTTGCCTAACGATGCTAATCAAAAGTTCGGCATTGATCTTGATAAAGATGACAAATATTTTGTTAATTTCTTATCTTATCCGCGACGGATAAACCTATATCCCTTCTATGTTATTTCTTTCAGGTTGCGATTTTTATAATTAATAAGATGCATAATAGCATACGCTTTCTGCTCATGTTGCAATTCGCGATATCAATACACCTGTCTTATAAGAGGCAATGTAATACTAAGCCTACCACTTCCCAGGCATATTTGAATAAACTAAATATATCCTTGAAGAGAAGAAGGATAAAGGAAAAGTAGCAATGAATAAATGTATCGATCAATATATCTCAACAAAATCACGCAAAAACTCAGGAAACACCTCGTCTCAAAGTTCTACGATTATTCAAAGAAACCACCGATCCGTACATTTCGATCAGTCTGATAGGTTTAGTGTTAAATCAATCGTATTGACTAAAACCACGAGTGAGCTCCGGAAGAATCCCACTCGTGCGAATCCCCCCAAGAACGAAGTGCCAATATTATAATCGCAATGACTTCCGCGATCCTGGAAAAACCGGCAGCCCCAACGCGGATTCGAAACGCCGAAGGTAGGAAGGCAGTTCACCGGTTCAAGCGAGGGAGAGTCGTTTTACAGCGGCATTTCGAGTGGCTCGGCAAAATCGCCGTGCAATTTTCATTCCGCCAAGAGAATCCGCCAGGGCAAGGGGCGTAGGGGAGGGGAGAGAGGGTGCGAGTACCCAACGTTCTCAGCAACCACGTGATTGGTCGTAAACGCCAAAAATATGCGCCGATTGGCCGGCCGTCCGGCTAGCTTTATGGTAGCGCCGGTATGCCGGTCGGGTTTTATGGTTAATTTTTGCAATTTTGTAATTGCCTCGTGCACCCGCGGGCGTTGCAACGTTGCCTCCTTCTGCAGGCTCCCCTCCTCCCCCTCTCCCCCGACCCCACGACCGCGCTGTCTTTCACCGTCCGTACCTCTCGCTCTGTCTCTCTCCCTCTCCCTTCCCTCTTCCGCGAGTTTCTCCACGACTCGCGTATTCTTTGCCGCGGCGATCGGCCGCTTCCCCGTTCGCCGGGTTCGGAAAATATCTGCAGCGAACCACGACGCGGATCCGGCATTGGCTTGCGATAAATTATCCCCGGGGATGGAAATGATGCCCTCGCGAGCGACGTCGAAACTCAGGCTTAAAGTATTCGAGTACCCGTTAACGCATTACTCGACGGTCAAGGAACGTTCCGCGTTCTTGGCTCTTCAACGGTCGTTCCTAGGCCGCGCAGTATTCCCTACTGTCAATTTTATTGGATTCCACGGGCGATGAAAATCCACCTCGTAACGGCTGTAAGTTGCGTTGCGGGCGATTATTGTAACTATCATTGCGATTGGGCGGCGAAATGTACGACGCTGAAACTCACTTTTTAGGTTAGGATCGCTATAACTTTTCGAGCGTTTCAGGCAGAAAGCTTTGGATCTTCGGTTAATACTTGTAAGCGACGCGGTATCTTCCTTCTTTGGAAAATTTAGTACCGCATGAAATAGTCAGATGCACTCAGCTACGTGGTATGAAGTTGCAATGGTATTCATTTGAATCCTTACCGAGTACTTGTGAAGTGTTTGCAATTTATTCGTGAAATCCCTGCAATATCGTTGATAATATCCATTCACTTATGTTCCGATGTTTGCTAAATACTCGATGCTATATAATAGCGATACTTTGCACTTGTACTGCTGATATATTAATAATAACTAATTAGATCGTTTTCATCGCTTATTACCTGCGAGGTCCGCTGTTCTCCGATTGTTACACCCTAGAGTAGTAAACCGTTTGGCCGAAATAATTATCGCAAGTCAACGTGGCGCAACACGTGGCCGCTGATTATCAAAATATCGGAACGCGTCCAGCATCGGAATAATCGGGCTTCAATTGGTCCCATAAAATTTGCAGTCGCTACGAATTTTCCTGTGATGGGAATAAAAATGATCCAGGTTTTAAAAACAAAAGTGAAGAGAGCAGTATACTTAGTCTATCAGGTCTTCTTATTCATATAAAAAAGTAAGATTCACTGCATTATTATTCCTGTAGAAATTCATGGTCTGTCTGAAGCAAACTTTATGATATAACTAAAAGCATCTGTGTCTACAAAAACGAGGGCCTTGTTAATAGTTGTAATACAAGTTGTATCTTTATCTTCTTATGCAAAAGCATTTGTATAAGTTCCAACGTGTTCCAAACACATTTTATTTTCAATTGTTAATAATTTGTCTATTTATACAGAGTACAATGCTGCGTTTAAAGGATGTCGGAAATAAAAATTGATAAAATTTAAACGCGATAAGTAAAGCGATCAAATAATCAGCTATTCGATTTTATCGAGCCTAGGAAAAATATAATACAATTGATTTTTTTTCGTCTAAGGGAGAAAAACCGCATAGTCATGTAGGTTTAGAATTTTCAGTTTTCATACATAGAGTACATTGCTACTTTTCTCTTTTTTTTTCGACGTCCCTTTAGAATCACACTCACACTACACGTGCAAAGGTCGGCCGCCCTTCGCACGAGATGGAAAATCCGTGAGTCGTCTTTATGGCACCGTCTCCTTGTTTACGTAGGACATAAAAGTACTGCTAGTAAAATAAAATCGACAGAAGCCGATTGCCTTTTCGTACTTTGATAAGAGCAATGTCGCACACGCGTATCGCAGAGTAGCGCCTATGTTGGTCAAAGTTCTTTCCAACGAGATACAATCTAATGAACAGTATCAATTCAAACCGTAAAGGTAGACTGCAAGTAACAAATCCCAGGTTAAAATAAGTAACAGCTCAAAAATCGAGCGAATTTCTGAACACTTCCAATATGCATAATCCCACAAAACCATGCAAGAATGTCATCCACAGTCTCGAATAGAAATTCTCCTGAAAACGACGTTGTAATCCCAGAAGCACCTTTGCGCCTCGACCTCAGGAATAAAGCAATAGTCCCCCTGCGACGCTTCACGTCTGAAATTCCTAATGTATCCGCTCACGCGTTTAACGCCACGACCTGGCTAAGCCAGCAATCGATCAGGCGACACGGTGGTGTAGCTTCAACAATTTAAAAAATTCTATCGAGATCCACCCGGTGTACCCAATTTTGCCCGGTACGCCGTAAAGTAATGATTTCAATTTCGCGAGATCGCTGCCGTCAGCTACGGAGGGTTCCCCCACCACGCCCCCTTCTCTCTTTCTCTCTCCCTCCCTCTCTCGCCCTCTCTGCTCGCCCAGTGCACCCTGCTCCCTCGCGCTCGAGGATTCGGATTAAGCGACTAAGGAAATTCAATATCAGTAGCTGAGATGGGCACATAAAATTACTGACTGCCACTTCGCCTTAATTTGCGCAGTAAAGTTCCCCCGCCCCGCGTACCGGTAGTCCACCCTCCCCCCATCTCGTGTTCGTACTGCTCACCCCCCCCTGGTAAGTTCGCCCGCGCGCGTACGTGCGCGCCGCGCTTTCGTGTAAAACTAAGGGATTATGATTCGGTTATTGGCCCAGGGCACATTTTAGTGCGTAATTTGACGGAATTTGCAGCGCCGCCGCGAGCGCCGATGAAATAGGGGGCCCATATTACATTCGGTACCTCGAGGCCCGCTGCATCCGGAACGAGTCCTGCTTTTTCGCTTTCGCCGTTTTCCTAGCTGCATCCGAAACGAGTTCTGTTTCCTTTTTGTCTTACCTTCCTCGGTTTATTTTTGCACCCTTCCTCGATCTGGTCGAGACGCCGGAGGTCGGCGGTCCTCCAGCGAGGAAGGGAGCTTTCTACTATCTAGCTTAGGATTTGGTATTTACAACGAGCTTTGCGAGATGGACGTTTGCGGAGAATAGTGGCTCTTGGGTTAAATAAGTTGAGAGATTAATGGCAAGAAATGAAGTGAGTATAAGTGATATGTCTATTCGTGTCTACGTTCTGTATTTTACGTAGGTTTTTCATACGGAATTTTAAACAATGTTATTAGCAGTACCGCAAAGTGCTGGTACGCGAAATAAAAAAAGAATCGGTGCATGTCTGAACAATCGTGCTCCGAATATAGAGGGCGGTAAAAGGAAATAAACTTTTTTATGTGCGTTGTTAGAAGATCACAAATTCGAAACACACTGACCAAGCGCAAAGAATTTTTAACATCAACTGACACATCACCCCGAACTTAAATATCAAGCTCCTCAATTTTTCGTCAGATATCCTTTGCCTCGGACATAACTAAGAAGAACTGGAAATTACATTACGGTAAGGCGGTCATAAAGAGGATCCTTATGTACAGGTCGTTTAACCTGGCGCTCGAATACGAGTGAGAGAAAAGAAATACATCGAATCGAATCGCCACAGCCGTGCGCGGAAATGAAAGAAAGCGGGAATTCCGACATAGTTAGGGGTTCACAAAGCGGACCCTTATGAACCTCTTGGTAGGCCCTCGCCAACGAGAAGAATTAGCCTGGCGAACAGCGTGGTCTCGGCGAAGGGGCCAAAACCGTGGAAAATCCGGCTATAAATCCAAATTTATAATGCAACATCCCGCAAACACGGCACGTGAACCTATTCACGTACAAAATTGAAACTACCAAGCCGGCGTGGTTCATGCCGGGAGTCGAGGCGCGAGGAACCACGGAATTCTCAATATCCCCTTCGCGCTTTTTCGTCGTGGCGCGTATGCACGTGGATCGACACATTCGCGAGATGCGAAGGCGGAGAGGGCGAGGGGGAAGGCCGAGGAGGGGGGGTCAGAGCCCGCTGCTCTCACACTCCCTTGGCACGGTCCTGGCGTGTGTCACTACTATCAGTTTATCAGATGCTGAGGGCGCCTGCGACAGCTGTTACCCCGTGGTATGGTAATTTTACAGAGGGTTAGACGGAGAGGAGCGAGAATGGAGACGAAGGAGAAAGTGGAGGAGTGCTATAGGGGGTGAAACGAGGAGGGCCGGCGGGAGGAGGAGGAAGGAGAGAGGGAGAGAGACAGAGGCTAACGCCGGGGCGACCAATATCTGTCAAACACATATTTTTTCAGATTTATCACGGTCTCCTTCGCGGACCAGACCCAATTTAATTTTCTTACCGCAGCCCACGCCTGCCGATCACCCTTCGCGGGCTCTCGTTTTCTCCGGGCCGGAGGTACCGGAGTGAATTCAGATTATTCGCTCCCGATCGTGATACTATGAAACGAAACCGTCTGTGAATTATTTTCCGACGCAGGGGGCCAGATAACTCGGGCCAAAGTGCTCGAGTGTTCGATGCAGGAGGAGCCATTTTCAGTGAGAAAGACGAATGAACGTATCGTTTGAATGTATCGTCGTCCAGAGCGAGATCCGTGTTCAGGCTGTGAAGAAATACTGATAACGATTTGGATAGCGTGGTTATTGTACACGTAGTAATGTATTAATCCCCCCTTGCAGTAGTGCGCGATTGAAACATGCCTTGTCAGCTTTTGATGCAGCTCCAAACGCACTCGAGCTCATCCCCTAATGAGTACTGCCACGGCGAAGCCAAGTTGCGCCTAATTATACCGCTCTGGAACTCCCCGGTATTGGTCTAATCGCAAACTTCCTTCCTCAAAATTCCTATTCTAAATTTTCCGCCTTGGCACGGCCAAGAATCGACTTTCTTCGATCAACCACGTCGAGTTTGAAAGACCGAGAGTCATCCGTTCCATTCGTAATTTTGCGCCGCTCATATCTAACCGTAACTAATTAGTCCGTCTAATAGCAACGCCGCGCTAATTGCGTATCCCCCGCGCGACGCTAATTGTAAATCCCTATAACGACCCGCAAGTGAACGCACGTGATTCCCATCGGCAAAAAACACCACCTCCAGGGCTGCGAAGAAGGATCTTTAACGTACCTTCATCGAATTAATTTGTCCTGCCACGATAAAGGAACGAAGTCCTTAAAGAGCTGGTACTTCCTATCTTACGTGCTCTCTTTATTTCTCCTCCCTCCTCATTCTCTCCCCATCTATCTGTCCCACCTCCTCCTCTGTCAACCGCCGCTTTCGCCATTCTTCCCTCACCTTCCCCCTCTCCTTCTCTCTCTCTCTCCTCACATCCCCAGTTTGTACCCCTGGCTCGCTCTCTCGCTCTCGCCCCTTTTTTCACCTCCTCTCTGTTCTCCATTCGTCTCCGCGCCGGTAACGAAAAGAGAGACGCCTTTTCACGAGGTGCAATCCCCCGTGACGGTGCTTCTTAGTGCAGCGGTCTCCAACATTTGTCGGTTCTCAGCTTACGCGCTTGCGGCTTAAACGTACATATGCAGGGGAAAGGAGGAGCGTGTATGCGTGGAGAGCCTAAGTGCGCCCACGATGCGTCGGGTGTAACGTACCTAAGAGAGTAATGGAGGGTGGCAGGCGCGATGAAAAATTTCAGATGCACGATGGCCACGGGACTTTGCATTTTGTGCCCTCGACTTTGGCACGGACCTTTAAAATTAATAAGCTCGGAGCCTTCGGTTGAAGGTACGCTTTGAAGCTGGATCAACGTTGTGCGTATCATCCAGAAAAATTCCTGGTGTAATAGGTGAGAGAAAATGTACCAGAGGCTTTTCTATGGAAGTCTATACTCTCGTTCGCGAAGCAATGTAAAGTCGACCTTCGTATTTCCCTTTATTTTTTATATTGGTCACTAGGATTTAGCTCCTCCTTTGTACGATAAAAAGCTGTTTTAGCATTCAAGTTTTTCTACGAAGACCTAACAGGGTTTTCTCCTCGCATCCTCTATAAAGCGATCAAACATTTTCGAGCTATAACTGTACAAAACCCATGTATACTCTTAACCAATATATTATATTGTCCTAGAAGCGTCTTCCGCCATTTGCACACTGCAACTTTACCCAAGGATATTTCTACAAGCATCGAAACCCAATCTACAAAATGTTATAGTCATTACCTTCGCTCTCTCTCTAGCTATACACCCAATGCAATATAATAATACAACGCGACAAATATCGAGCACCCAATAGTTCCTTATAAAACGAAAGAAACCTCCGCGACACCTAATACGTGGAGCCAATGAGATCCGCGGACAATTACAAGTTACGATACCGCCCCGTTCCTCCTCGAAACTGCTCCCCAAGAAATTTACCCCGGGCGCCAAAGGGGTTAATCAGACGAAAGAACTCGGGCGCGGATCCAGGCCTCCCCCCGCGTCTTGCCTCCATCCGCGCCCTCCTTAACGCGCGCATTGGCGCGTATGGGACGTGAAAACGCGGAGAGTGCATATGCGCGCGGACAACGGCGAGGAAAAGCGCGGAGGGGAAGGGGCGCGGAGAGCCCAGGGAGCGAGGGAGAAGGAGAGAATCGGTCCTGAAAGGAAGGAAGAGGATGGAGGAGGATGAGGGAGACGGGGGAAAAGGCCAGGGTACCTTGCATGCGTGTCGAGGGTGCATTCGCATATCCCGGCGCGGGACGAGCGTGCGCTTACGAAACAGGAAATAATGGCGCATTAGCAGCGGCAGCTGCGATGGTACCCTGGATTGAACTGTTATTCGAGTGCCCGAGGAGAAGGGGAGGGCCCCTTTGCAGAGGGTAGGAAAACCTCGGGACGAGGCTGCTATTTCATTGTGCAAAGACGAGGTTAATCGCCGCTGATTTGTCATCGCGCGTGAAAAGCTGCCGCGGTACAGGTGGAGAGCATTTAGTCCGACGCACTCGGCGAGGCACAAAGTGTAATTAACACCTTGCCTACGGGATTTTTCTCCTCGTTGCGCGGATAGGGATTGGCTGTTCCTCGGTTTGTTCGATTAATCGCTGGCTCTTCAACGATTTTGGGGAGGCCATAGCCGAGGAAGCGGCGGGCGATTTGTCAGGGAGAAACGAGTCATGGTGTAATTTAGATATCATTGGCGCACGTAATGGTACAAGGGGAATGGGCAGCTATTTTGAATTTTTCTCAGCGACCAGGTATAACATGGTTGATATATCGCCATTATGGCCTGGTTGAAGAATTTTCCGGTTAGTCAAGAGAAGATTCGGGACTGAATTCCTGTTATATTTTATTCATAACCGCGCGTTTGTGTTTTGGTTTCGGGAGAGGAGCTACGTGCATGTCCCCTTGGAGCACCGGAATAACGGAAAGCCGTAATTGACCGTAAAATAAATAAGAGTTGACGCACGACGACGAAGACGGACACGATCGATAAGAGGCGCATGGCTCTGCCTCATTCGTACTATTATACCGTTGAGCGTTGCGACGAATTGTGAACTTTTTAAGGTAAATTTGATGTGCTTAGAAATAGGCAAAAAATATTCACTGCGTAAGTACGAATATACTTAATGCAACAAAACACGTTTACCTTTGCAATACAAACACCAATTCGGTATTTCTCCTCGCGTGGTTCTTTTGTTACATATTTCTTTATATTTTCGGAAAAGTCCAAGAACAACGAATCAGTTTATAATACTGGAAAACGTTTTCTCAGATGTTATGTATATTAAAACAATATATATAACCAATATATACTGTAAAGTAGAATGACATTGTTTTAATCCTCGACACTGAATCCTAAAGACAAGTGCCATCGCAAAATCCGTTCTAAATATTCGTGAGCGCGTAAACTGAAAATTCAATTTACTACGTTCGTCTCTGACTACGGTACATATATTTGTAATACATACAGCATAGTTCATATCATTTCCAAGAAGGAAGCAGCCCATTTTGTTCGTAATTCGGACGAAAGAGTGGCGGTAATATGGCGGCACGAGAGCTCGAACGTGCAATCTCTCAGAGACGGATCGATTCCGGGCGCGTGGCATCCAAATAATTTGATCGACGGGGAAAGAGTAATTCATCAACGGCACTTACGCGGAGCACGATGGCTCGCGATAACGGATTAAAGTCTTTAACGCGTACAAAAGGGTACGGAACGGGCACGTTCACGGTACAATAGCGCAGTATACCCAGGCTGAATACGCAACGTTAATGAAAGTACCATCCAGTTTACTTCAATCTTTAATTAGATCCGAGTTCCAACTTTCCAGAATGATTTTACAAAAAGTGATTCAATGTAAAGCACTTTCCTGCATTCGCTTTTCCTTTATTACGCTAATGATTATCTGCCCCACCGTACTCCTTCGTTAATTACTTCCTTCGGGCACTTTAAACGATGTTTATCTTCGGGCTCATTTTATTTCGGGATTCTATTCCACGGTGAAAGAGTTTCATCGTTTCGACGAACGTGTACGTTATCATTTCCCAACGTTGACCTTTGCTCTTCGAAATTTTATAATGACGCATTATTGCCTTTTTCTTATCTTTACTATGTACCTAGTATTGTAGCTAATCATATTTTCACACTTATTTGTTAATGTTATATTCACGTTGGCATCAGCCGTAATAAAACTTGTATTGCAAAGCATCGTTCAATGATATTGAAAAAATTACCTGACCTGCAAAAAAAAAAATAGTAGAGTAGGTATACATGTATTCTCAATGTACGAATAATTTCCACGGCCGAAAGTGGAATATCGTCCAGTCCGCCAGGAATGTTTTAACGCGTTACGGTTATAAGTCAAGCATGACTCGATACATTTTCTATCGCCAGCAGGTTGCAGTGGCTATGCACACAATTTAATAATATATCTAGATTTCTATCGGGGCACAGTAGCACAAAGCAAATATTAGTCTACCAGATACCAGATTGCCTTCATCCACGCTAACTTCATCCAGCACGTAGCCCAATAATGCATGCGACACGAAGAAAACATCCGCGAGAACGCATCAGCTCTGCACCACAAAGGGTTAAATTCGTTATCCTCCGTCGCATCGATCGACATTACGCGGCGCGAAGCAACTTCTGTAAAATGCATTAAGTACTTCGGGCCACGGAGCAGCGGGAATTCGGTGTCCCCGGTTTTATCGAGCAAGCCTCGCCATCGATCGCGCCAATGCGCCCGATCGTGCGGAGGCAATTACCGATCGTGATCGTTTCTCGAAATCTCGGCGAGGATGAGCCTTGGCCGGGCTCGCTAATTAAAAATTATGAACTGGCGTTCCTCTTTTTGGAAGCGTATTTTCCCCGCGCCGTATCAACGCGCGCATTAAATTAGACTTAAAAGCGTCGAGTTCGCGATACGAGCAAGTAGGATCGCCGTGCGTGCGGTAATTAGCTCGGCCTGACGGGCAAAAAAACGCGCACGGCACGGTGCACACACGCCTACCCGCACTCGGCGTACACCGTGCACGGGCACGCAGACAGCGAGCAAAGGCGCGTAACAACGCATTCTTGTTTATACGGCCAAAACTCCTGGTCTTCGCTGCGTGGCCAGTTGCGCCGGCCAAAATTTTAATTAATCCAGAGAGCTTATTAGTTTGAGTGCCGACAAGGACCGGTTGGATCGAGGAGGGAACAATTTCCAACTTGAGCATGCCACGGGGGATGAAAAGGGCCTCCTTTTCTCTTCTGGCTCGTACAATCGAGCGAGAACGAACGCGAGAGGGGAGAAGTGCGCGAGAGTGAGTAAGAGAGAGAGAGAGAGAGAGGATAAGAGGGGGAAGATAGAGGGATGGAAAAAGAAGCGAGCCCCTCCGGCGGCGGCGGAGGTGCACGATACAAAACAGACGTACTCCGTATGATAAGTCTCACCGTATTTCCGGTCGCAATATCGGCGAGTTTCGATGGGATTGCGCCGTCCGCCGGTGTCAAATAATGCCGCGGTTCGGCGGGCGCCCGTAAGTGCGCAAATGCGGCATATACTCGTGATTAAAACGATGGTTACGCTTTGTTTTCTCGTCGGGCTCTTTGGGGCCGTCGCACTTCGCCGTAGGAGGAGCGGGACTGACGAGGAGGGAGCGCGATAGGCACGTCGCTCTGGCCTTTTTCCGCAGACGGGATGTTCTCGAACAGTAATGAAAGTTGTGAAGACAATGAGATGTATCCCCTCGATCGTCGCGAAAAACGTCTTGCAGAAGGATCGTATGGCAAGGTGAGTATGTTTGTTGATCTAAGTTTCGATAAGAATTTCTATAATTATCTTATCGTATGTTCTTCATTAAAGTTTCTTTGGAAGGATTATATGTGCAGTGTATGTATAAAGTAAAGGAAGTCTGAGCGATATTCAAGCGAAGATATTTTGTGGAATAAATGTTTGGGAAAACTGGGTTGTTTGAAAATTGTTTAAACACTATAATGCCTATTTTTAAGGTATTTAAGTATCGAAAGTGTATATCCCTCTGTCTTCGAGAAAATATATGCACTGTAAAATTCCATTTTTAATATTTCCCAGTGTATGATACGTTTAATATACTTTTTTTTTTATAAAATGGAGAGTTTTTAAATTATATACCTACTGTAAGGTTTTATCAGGTGTACCGGTATGAAGTGAGCGTTAAGATACAAACGTGTCGATAGGGAACATTTGTTGTGAACGAGTCTTAATTTTTTTTTTGTTTGGTTGGTATGACATCTGTCAAACATATTTGATATACATCAAGTATTTGAACAAACAACATCATATTTTTTTATCGTGTTAAAAATGTCTAATTTTTGCAAACAGCAGTGTTAAATGTTGCACAACAAACTATTTCTGACCGTTTAAAAGATATAGGAAACATCCAAAAGTATGGAAAATGGTTGCCACGTGAATCGAATGAAAGACAGATGGAAATCCGAAAAAACACTCGTGAAATTTTGCTTCAAAGACACGAAAGAAAATCAGTTTTGCATCGAATTGTTACTGGCGATGAAGAATGGATTTATTTTAGGAATCCTAAGCGGAAAAAATCATGGGTTAATCCGAGACAACCATCAACATCGACTGCAAAACCAGATCGATTCGGCAAGAAGGCAATGCTCTGTGTTTGGTGGGATCAGAAAGGTGTAGTGTATCATAAGCTTCTAAAACCTGGTGAAATTCTTAATACTAATCGCTACAGACGACAAATGATCAATTTGAACCATGCATTGATCGAAAAACGACCAGAATGGGCCAGAAGACACGGCAAAGTAATTTTGTTACACGACAATGCACCTGCACACAAAGCAAAACCGGTTCA
>JBCFXI010002540.1:0-20944 GCA_038496175.1 Ampulex compressa | reverse complement strand
TATATATATGTACATTTATATATTATTTATTTAATATTATACATTTATTTTTTTTATACAATATCTAGCGGTCAGACTTTTTTCGACACCTTTTTCATATACACGGTTCTATCTGTATTAATTCTTAAATATCCCCAATTTTCAATTCAACGTATTTATTGTATAAGTATTGGTATAAGCGTATGTATATGCTCGCTATTATCGTCCGTTATATTGCATTTATATACTTACATTGATACATCCTTCCAATTCTTTTAATAAACCATATTTTAACCGACGCCATTTTGCGATATTTATCTTTCGAAATTCCAAGCTGAGTCAAAGAGTCACGCGGAGGCGTGCCTGGCGCAAGGGGTTAATAAGCTGGAATAATCCAGGCGGGAGGGAGGGATGGAGAGGGGTGAGGAAGTCCCGTTTTACACGTCGTCATCCCTCTTTCAGGTTTGCGGCCAGGAAACGTCGGATTGACGCTGGCTTTTGTGCCGGGACAATCAGAGGCGATCGATAGCGCGGCTATTGGCACCGAGGATCGATTGTCAACGCCATACGGGCATCCACCCTCTCCTCGCGCAACCCTCTTCCACCCCCTTTCCACCCTCGAAAGTACTAATAAAATTGGGCGAGCGGCACCGTTGGATCGGTTTTAAAACTTTGGGATCTTGTTCCTGGAAGTCATCTCGGCACACGTCATGGCGACTGGCCAATTACAAGATTCGTGAATCATCTTAGAGATGAATTGATATATTAAAAGAATGGGAAAGAACAAATTAAAGCCACGTGAACGTTTCTGTTTAACCCTTTCCAGCACGAATCGTTATTTTTCAGTACAAAAATTAAATTGGGAAGAAAAATAATTTAGAGGTAGCTGATTGGTGGAAGCGGATTATACGGATGACGACAAATGGCGGATAGGAGTGAGTCAAATTAATGTCAAAGTTTCTACGGTTTGATCTTGTACGTGAATTTTGAAGATAAATATGTTTGTTTTAGGTGTTAAGTATCAAGTATTGATGATAGATATAGATTTGACAAGATACGAGATTTTATACGTACATACATACATACATACGCACATGTATAATAATGTAATCGTAAAACTAATGTACAAGTAGCCATCGCAGAACTTTGTTAAAAAGCGGGTTCGTCCGGTCCTCTTTGCCTGCTCGAGTCGATAAGATCGTCGATCGCTTGTCATCGGTTGTATTATCGATAATAGCCAATAAAAACTTGGAGGAGCTAAAATATTTATACCTGGCTCGGTAGTACGGATTTCGAAACCTTTAATTTGCTACAAAATAGAAGAGAACTCGGCATCGGCGGTGAGTGCATACCATCGATATAAACTCCCATCCACCTCGAAGTTATCCCTGGAGCGCAACAGTTTTATCCACTCGACATAATTCCTTTATGCAAAGGAAAACATTCCTAAAGACGGCCGGAAATAAACCTTAATTGATATCCCGATATTCGGAGTGCAATCGTGACTCAGGATTAAGCGTTTTAATAATCAGCGGCCGTAATCGAATCGTAATATCCGTTATCGTTTATTTCCAAGGCAAGTATGCGAGTAGGATTAATAATCTTGACCTTTGCGGGGAAAAGTAAACGGGAATTGGGTCGAGCAGAATTAAACATTTTTTGCGTGCTTTATCGCTGTAGATATACCTTCCTTGTTTTACACGATATTTAAATGACACGATTAAAGGAAACATCGCCTTCCTTTCTTATTTCTGCTGCTAAAGGAAACGAATCTTGCGAAAAAGGATGTCCTTGATTACAGATTAATTTATATATTATAGAACAGAATTCTTTATAGGAATATTTTAATGTATAATTTTTATCTCAATAATATTTTAATCTTAATATTTTTTCCGTGATAATTTAATCAATTCGTTTATTTTCCTTGATGAAAATTGTTCGATATAGACCATACCTTGTGCAAGAATGGAAATATTACATTAGGACGAGGAATTTTTGTACGATACTTGGATCAACAAATTTTCCACAGCTAGTTGTAGTAGGTCGAACGAATTAATTACATTCTGTCAATTTCGAGGAAATTGTAAATATTCAGATTGACCGACCGGGCGGGGAGAACGAAAACCGCTCGGCATTTGATTAACCGGTAATTAAACCAAATTTGTATATGTTGGGACTTCAATTAAGGCACTTTGCTTGCTAGAGCTTTATTAGGAATGCCGTTACTTCGAATTCGCTTGGCAACGGCTACGCCCTTCCAGTGTTCGCGAATCCCTGGATTTGCGGTCTCGACTTTGGAATTGCAGAAGCCGCGCCAAATCGAGAAACGACGTTGGTCATAGAAATAAGATAATAAGCGAGGATCTGAAATATGTCGGATAAAAGACGAGCGTGAAATTGGATGATAGATGAACTCTGCGAAAGGAGCGTGTCGATGAATTTTTGGATAAATCTTCGAGCCAATCCTCGACAGCTATTTCGTATCAAGAAATTAAATTTAGTACGTACAATAAACCGCTCGCTTTTTCCACTTTTTTTCGTCGAAACAACAAATCAAATTTGGCGCGCATTAATTTTAAAAGTTTGCAAATAACCCACGGAATATTCGTGCATTAATATCATTAAATTATGTCGGCTCGTATATCGAATCAAAGCTTCGATCGAGTCGAAATTGAATTACCTGCAATATTATCAGGCGATATCCACGTTCAAACTATTTTCATTCTCAGCGCCGCCTTTCTATCGGAAGCGGATAACGCGGCGCGGCAGTTGCGCAAAGTTTAAAAAATTCTGCCGCGGAAATTTAATAATTTTCAGCCGTACAGTTAGATGACCCGAATTGGCCGCACGTCGTTGCTAGGCAACGCGAATACAAACGAGCATGATTAATGGAGCCGCGAATATCGAGTGGTAATTTTACCTCGCATAAATAAGACGATCATTAATGTCGGTTATCGATATTTATTCAAGGCCATTCCGTGGACCTTGAAATTCTTCATAAGCAGCGAATACGCTGGAAACGTACGAAACACTGTAAAGGATGTTCCAAAGAGAAAGGAATGTTTGTTGGTAAATTCAAGGGAAGCTCGAACGCCTGGATGGAGATTTTTATTGCGGTCTTACATTCTGTAATAACTCTGATGTCTTTCCTCTGCGTCTAGGTATATATGTATATATACTCTCTGGCGGCTTTCATTTATCGTCGTTATTGTGAAAACAGATAATGGAACACTCGATCGTCCTATCAACAACAATTGTCCTATCCTTGATACCTGATGGCGTTTGATAATTATGTATCAAGTGTTTAACAATGTGAGATGCGTTGTCTCACGAATTATAATCTTCTATCTCGAGGGTAACGCGACGTTTGAGTCTTTCCGTCAATTTTCTCTATATCATGTCTTTAATTTAAACTCAGTCTACTCAATTGTATTTCTATATTCTTTGTAGCCATGTTTGATAAGATCCTTTTTCGGAAGGGCGAAGCGTAACGTCTTCGATTCGAATCTTTTGTGTTTTGCTCGAAGAATACCATACGCCCACTCATTATGGAGATTTTTATCCGAGCAATACGAGTCCTTGAACTCACGAGCGATTATCGCCGCCTGCCAAATGCAGTTAACATCTTAATCACTGTGTCATTCACCTCGCCAGAAAGGTGGGGGTGTCAATGGTCGTAAACGAATACATATTCCCGAGGCGTTTCACGGTACGTAAAACGTTTCGAGGAGATAAGAAAATCACAATGGACAGTTTCGCGCCGCTTGTCGAAGCTCGTTTAGAGACATCGAAAAGAAATATTTTGCGGACAAACAGTCGAGTTAGCAACGGTACACGCGGTTCGAGCAAAGCACTCGCAAAAGGTTCGAGCATGTGGAAGGCTAACGCAGGATTGCAAAGACTTCGAGGATAAAGAAAATACGATAAGACCCTTCGAGTGCGGAGCCAATGTTTTCCAAGGTATTTCAATATTCCAGAATATTTTCCACTGCAATACGCGGATATAAAAGAAAATCCTTATTTCGCGGAATCGAGAGATAATTACACCACGCTCTTCTTTTTTTACGAATCGAGTTTATATCTCCAATAAAATTCAGGATATGAGATTTTTAATAATTTTCGAGCAACCTGATCTAGATAAAATATTTAATAAGCTCCTTCTCTCGATGGACGAAACGTAACGGAATAAATGAGTTTTTTACTTTGCTTAGTCTCGTTGCTTGCTCCAAAAAACAGCACGAATCACACGTGTATTCAAGAGTGTCGGCAGCAATACCAATCATCGTGAAATTCATAACCTTTGCCAGGCTAAAGCTCCTTGTTTCATTTCGAACGATACATTCCTGCTCGCGCTTTCAAAAGGGCCCAGTGATCCTTCGTTGTCAAAGGGTCACGATTACGTTTCAATATCCTCCGCGAGACCTTTGAAGCTTCTCGATTTCATTAGCAACGGATGCAATCCGATATAACGGACTCTTGCGATCCTTTGCGCGAATGCCGATCGCTTCGAGGGTTAAATTTGCGCGTTGGACGGCCGAAGAAGGACAGGCATTTTTAATCTGTCGCCTTCCAATTGTTCTCTCGCCCCTCGAACGCTTAATGGCGCACAGAAAACGGATCCGCGCGGTTATGCTCTGGCCATTCGATTCGATCCAGCCTGCCGAGCAACGGTGGCTGACTCGCAATAAAATCGCTAATCTGCTTTCATACCGATCGTCATGACGCGTAATGAAGCGATAAGAGGCGCGTCAGCTGCGGCTGAGACTAATCCGTACTGTTAGCAATGCCGTTAACCGAACAGGAAAAGAAGAAAGAACCGTCGAACGTCATCTCGCTGGAGCATCGCGCCTCGATAATTCCAGGCTCGATGCTTTTCCGTGTTATTAAGGAGAGTTCGTTGTAAAAATGCATCGTGGAAACAGATATTGGATGTTACAAGTAAATGATTCTTGCATCCACAAGCTTATTTTTAATTCTGCATCTGGTCTTAGGAAGTTTGGACGTTCGATCGACGAAATCAATTATTTTAGGTGGGATAATAATATTTGTTTAGTTTTAACCCGATGGAGAATTAAGAATAAACGCGTGGATACGCTCGCTATAACCACAAGAATCATTTACTATCCAATAAACAATTTCGAGAAAGATTACCACGACATATTCCCTAGGAATCAGAAGTTATTCATTTAATTACGGACTACTAAACGAAGATTCGGCGATTCTTGCTTTAACACGTTTTCATATTCTCACCGCGAAATTCGAAAGTATGAATCTTACGGTTCGTGTATTGACTATCGCTGTACCAGGTAAATAAGCTCTAAAAATAAGTCGCGCAAATACATATTAGAAATTGTTTACTCGGTCATGGACAACCGAGCGAAGAAGGTTTCACTGATTCTCGCTTTAAGGCTGTTTTGTATTTTTACTGAGATATTGGAAAGCTCGGTCTTACGGCTCGCGTATAAAAGTTTTATAGCTCCTACACCGACCATCGGCGCGCGAGACGAATTGGCTCCAAATACGAATCGCGCGAACGCAAAATGTGTACAAATACCAACTAAAAATCGCGTCTCGACGCTCATTAGGAGACGCATCTGGCAAAATGTCCAGTTACCTGCAAACTGCGCGGATAATATTCGCGGACCCATAATTTTATCGTAGCGCTCGGTGCGTGCACCGCCACAGCAGCAGACTTCTCGTCTGCTAGGCGATGACGGACGGTCGCTATCAACTTCCTGCTAGAATTGATATAGATGCACAAACGTTGCTCCTACGTTAAACGCGGCGGGAGGGTCATTGATCCGGATAGTTCAGTAACTTATCGTAGCTCGTAATGCGGAGGAAACCGCCGCGCGTTTCGAATCCGTATTTCTTGGCGCTTCTCGTTAAATCCGACGCGTTTTAAAAAGGATTCGAAACGCACTTGGTGACGGAGCGTTAAGATACCGAACTCCGACCGGAAGCGTGTATATACAAGAATTCTGTGCAATCCTTGAAATGTCGAAAGGAAAATAATGGAAATCAACTGCGCGGAAAAATAATCGAACTGTATGTTACGCTTCGAAGATGTATTCAAGAAGATTCTTGCAAACGTAACTCTGTTTACGTTAAATCGCCGAAAATCGAGCATTCGAAATGTATTACAATATCTCAAAAGCGAGATAAACGTTTCATTCATTTCGAACTGCACTGTTGAACCAATGATAAGTAAATTCCAATCCATTTCCTTTATATCTTTCCTCGCTGAGTTCGATCATTTTATGATCCTTTCTTTTATAATCTAATACCATTATCACCCCTTTTGATTACTTCTTAAAGCGCATTCTTGCCTATGTAAAGAAAGCCTTATTTTTGCCAAACGAAAGAGTTCGATCGCTCTCAGGAACGAGGTGAAAGTTTCATGAACGGCGGCGAGTAGGCATCCGAGAATGAAATCTATTTCAGGACAACGGAAACGTGGCTAGCCGATGGAGCAGAAAATTCAGCCGTGGTGTCGCTTTATCTACGCTCTTCAGCCCGGTCAAAGGAGGAACGGTTATCCGCGACGGCTGGCAAGGGCCGTTTGCAAAAGTGCAGAAGTAAGTGCAAACACCGATGGCCGTGATAAAAGCGCGCAACGATCGTCGATAGTGACTCGGGACCCTCGAAATGGGAGCTAGGTCAAAACTGTGTGCTGCCAATCATGAAAGTGGTTTAATGCGATATTGAATCGTCGTCGATCAGAGTAGAATTCTTTCCTGACTTCGCGTTTGACCTTTCGATTCGAGCGTGAATTTATTTCTTTTATTTTTATGCTTAAAAAAATATGCTTTGTCGTGTATGAAAAAAGATATCGATGATACAATTCTTAGGTGTGCACTATAATTCTTTTGACTTACGCGGTATCATATTATGATCGGCCTTTAATTATTCGAAATTATGATGGCTCAGACCACTTTCGTAATCACAGGCACAAATAGTCCCAAGGTCGACCCGACCTTCCTTTCGAGCTTCTCGTAGGAATTAAATCCCGATTCTACGAATTTCTGAATTTCCACCGAATTACACAATTCTCTGTTTAAACCCACAGAAAATCTTTGGATTACTTTCTTTCGTGTAAACAGATTTGCAGACATCGAAAAAAAACGTAGTACTAGAACTGCTTCCTTATTACAGACTAAGATCGTTTATTCTCCTATAGAGTAAGACGATGAATAAAAAATCGCATCGTCGACGCGGGATACTTCAAATTCAAGAAAGATAGAAATATTCTCTAGCAAAAATCGAAGGAAATTCATTCTACACTGAGTGGAAGACGTACAAAAGTTCGAAAGACCCTCACAGGAGAATCCGCATCTCGTCAAGTCCTTCGAAATACATCGAGCGTTCCGCCGCCAACGCGGGAGCTTAAAAATCCCAAAAATCTTCGCACGACATTCTCGCCTCCTTATCTCGGCATACCATCCAACTCCGAAAACCCTCCGCTCGAGACCAACACAATTCCGTCTCTTCACGAGGCAGGATCTCCCAGGATTCCACGCGTCTCGTCGAAATTCCGGCGCTCAATGGCCCTCAAAATCACTCTCCCTCGAATCCACACCCCCATCGCGGACTCCCGACTGGATCCTTAATCATCCCACTTCCTACACCGCGCCAGCTTCGTGCACAGCGGGCAAACGAGCCTGGCCACACGATCCAGGCCTCGTCCTCCGCCAAATACCCGCTCCCTCGACTCCGCCATCGAGCGGACATTTCATCCGCCAGACGCGGCGGCTCGTCCCAAGGGCGCAGTTTTTTGACAGCGATCTGTTTACCAACAAGCCGCCGGCCATTTTCAAGCGCGCCGCACAGGGCGTAACCGAGGTATCCTCGGAAAAGCCGCCCTTCCTAACCCCCAAGACTCACCCTCGGGGTACGCCTGCTTGCTCTGCACGAAGTCGATGAACATGTTCGTCACGTTGTACAGCTGTCCCATGCCCTTGGGGTTGAACTTGGTGGTGGCGTTGTAGGGCAGCCCCGTCGTATTCACGGCTGTGTAATTCAGGGCCTGCGAGGCCATTATCTCGTTGAGCTGCCGGTCCAGGTCCTCGCTTATCACTCGCATCCGATTGGCCAGGCTCTCCTGGCAGGTGGCCGGTCGCGAGCTCGAGAGAAGCACCGAGAGCAGGAGGATCGCCGAGAGTAGCGGGAAACCGAGGCTCGCGGCTGGCCCCGGCCGGGGGCCGTGAAAACGTGAGGAAAACATCGCAGCGACTAGCGCCCGTGACGCGTCGCCACCGACTGCTGCTCCGTCTCCCCGAGCCGCCGAGCGGAACGTCGGGAACCGGGCCGCCAGGCCGACCCCCACCATTGGGGCGGTCCAAGTTCGGCCGTTCCGGTCCGCGGAGCCGACCCGCAGCCCCTGCGATTGTCCCGGCAATTATGAAAGTAGTTTGGCTGGAAAATGTGGAGGAATTTATTTTGCGCCTTGACAGTGAGAGGGTCGATGTCTTGATCTAGGATTTGGTCGCTAGGTTTATCGTTGGATTGAACTGTGTTGGTTCTAGAGGTGGAAGAAGGGTCGATGATCGTAAAGTTGATACATTTTTTAATAACTTTAGAATCGCATTTGCAGAATTATTTTTATTAAACGATTATGGAAAGTAATGGAGAAAGTTATTTAAAGGATAAGGTATCTATGCGGTGGGAAATATACATTAGTCTTTCAGCTTTGGAGGTACATAATAATTTATTTTGTAATTGTGATTTGGTACTTCGAGGAGATATTTGGACATCCTAGTAAACGTTTCGTAACGTTCTTTTTAACCGACTCCAAAGAGTATCCGCGCCAAACGTCTGGGGCGTGTTTCCTGCATAATCATCGCGAAACTCGAGCAGCTTCGCAACTGTGTCAATGGAGGCACAAAAGAATGTATTACGTTTGTATTCGCGTAACATCTATGTAACTCCCTGGTCGAAGCGAGTAACTGGAATGTAGCGATCATTGGGATAGCAGATCGGTTAGAAATTTGTACTACGAAGAAACGAAATATATTTGAACCCTTTAAATTTGTTAGACGTAATTACTCCTAACAAACCTTTAAATTTGATTTATGTCAAACGTGATTTAACATCGTACTATTCTATCCATAATTAGCAATTATTGTACCAGCAAGAGGTACAAATTCTACTCTTTAATTTTATTTATTTTCTTTTCTCACACCTTTGGATATTTAGAGCCTTCGAATTTTACAGAAGCTGGAACTTTACGCGAAAGGCAAATCGAAATCGAATGAGCATAATCGATGATCGTCTGTCCAGAGAGCGCGTCGTTCGAGTCCCAGCTAAATGGAGGCTAAATGGAGCGAGAAATGATGTCCATAGTTATTCGCGGTGAATCGATACACCTGCAAATGCTCCTTTTTATCCGCATTATTTTATACCGGTTCACGCGAGCTTTCACGTGGGGGGTTCCACTTTGCGGACCAGTTTAATCGACCGAGAGAGGAGAGATTTCCAGGACGGTTGGGTTCCATATGATTAAGAAGAAAGTTTTCCACGAACGATGGGGCGTCTTTCGTTGCTATTTGTCAAATTTACATGTCGATTGCTTAGAAAAATTCTTGCCCTTTATAATTTCACTCCAATTACACATTTAAAATCCTATTCGCTTTTTGTTTCTACTCGTTGAGTCGTTCACCTTTAAATTATCCCCGATCTTCGTCAAATAGAAAAAGATTTGCAGTGTAACATTCCATATGATTATCAATATTTTATTATCGTGCTTTCGAACGCGTGTAGAAAAGTAAATTACCATTCTCCGTCTAAGACTTCCATTGCTTTTTACATCAGGAGACTCGCTCTTTCCACGAAGCGCAAATAAAGTAAAACCGATCGCGACGAAAAGAAAGGAATTTATTGCAGGAGAAACGAGGCGACTGGAAAATTGCTCCGCGCATTAGCAACAGAACATCCACTACTTTGGACAACCATACCCGTTTCTCGAAGCTCCATTAGAAGCGAAACGTGGAAATTCGCGGTCGATCCTCCCTCAGAACCAATGGAAAAATTAGGGCGTTTTGCCGAAATATCGGTGGTCGGTGTACAAATGGTATTGAGTTCGAATTCATTCGGTAGATCCAACGTTGGTCGTTTCTCATCGGTTAACTGGTGACCGCTGGATCCGGGTCACGACATCGAAAACTGTTTTGCCACTGTTTTGCGGCGACCCGAAAAGCCACTACCTGCTAATGAACACCTCGCTGAAATCACGACGCGGATCATGGGAACGAAAACAAAACGAATCGAAGCAAAAAAAATAAGAACCGTAAAGGAATAATTGATACGAGCACAAGTTAACGATATAAATCATTTGAAGAATTCTCGATAATCGTTCGCATTAACGTGTGTATGCAACTGTTATTTATTTATTTACTTGCTTCTTTTTAAAAATTTAAATTTAAATTTAAATTTCGTAATTTTTAAACAATTTTTTAAATTTTTTAAATTTCTGGTACCAACCCCTAAACTTATTTGGCCTACGACCTACTGTTTAAGATCGTTTCTGAACCACCAGACTTACAGTATACGTATACATGGAAAAGCCAGTAGTGATGGGCAAAATGCAGCTGCATTGAAACGTTCTTTATATCCATTAAATCTACACCCTTTAATATCGTACTCACACAATGCGAATCCAATACAAGTAAATATTACTTCTTCCACGCAATGTGTATTATTTTCGACGCGTGACCTTCGTCGATTTCACGGGTATGCGGACATGTGTTGCTACGCCTGATCGCGATCTCACGCCCCCCTCCCCCCGCCCCTCTCCATAACAGTCAACAATCGTCGCTGGCTTCACGTACATTCCGAATCCTTTTCGACGTGTGCTTCCTTGCACGACGCGTCGTTTTCGAGTATTCCGCGATTATTCCCTAAATTGTGCCTAATAAAGTGCCGTGTATTGGAAAAAAATGGTGATCAGAGACGTAACACGCATCGAGCTTCGCGAAGGGATCGACGTCGAGGCAATTTAATCCTGGATTTGAATTCAATGTGAGTACATTAATTTATCCATCTAGCCTCATTCGCGAACTACCGTGTAGTTCAAATTTTATTGCAACACCGTGCAAATGGAATGCTCCCATCGCGATAATTCCTCGGGGGAGTCCGGCAAACTAATTTAATTGGCATAATCGATACGGCCATTTGCGGAGATGCCAGCATGGGATAATCGAGACGCGTGTTTTGTCGGTGTACGTAATGCAGCGACGTAGAAACTGCATCTGAAAATAGTTCCAAGGGAGCTGGGAGGCGGTTTAAAATTGGTGGAAAACTAGGTTACATTCCACGCGACCTCGTGGAACTGCGATTTCGTAATGGGCCAGCCTCCTCGGCCCATCAATTCTAAGTTACGGATAAATAACGGCCGATGGACGTAATTTGACTCGTCGATCATCAAAGCACGTTGAAATAATGTTACGTATATTTAACCCTGTTTATTCGAAATATTTATACATTGTACAGAATTTATATTGTCCAGTGATTATATTCGGCCTATTAGGATTATCATTGATTATTAATGGAAAGAATTTTGCATCGATATTACGAGAGGTCGGTTGAAATAATCTCCGATTTCCAGGTACACTGATTTCACTATGACTAAAAGAAAGACATCGATCGCAGCGTTGTCTTTTTCAAAGGGTATAATTAGGATGATGTGCACTGTCTGTAATTCTCATTTAGCATAGCAGATTTTTAACTCGGACCAGATTTTCTTCGTATTGCACTTTGCGTTATACTAGTAGGTTGCCTTAATCTACAATAAATACTCGTTTTCCTTAAAATTACCTTAATCAAGTGGAATTAACTCAGCTTCTGCGGCTCTGGGTTAGCTGTTCTATTATAAATATATTTAGTCGACAACTAAGTAATCGCAGTTTCAAGCATATGTCTTGACTGTTCATCGATAAGAACGAGAAATTATATAAACGTGCAATTAAGATGCTGCTCGAATAATGTCGGCGAAAATCAATACAAAAATATTTTTCTCCGTACAAAAATCGTCTTTCATTTCCTCAAAAGGGAAAAATCCGCGTTTATTCAGTTGCCAACCTAATATCTCCATCTCCAAAACGTTGTGTGCTACGCGGTCTAAGGAACGATGCAATAAATAAGGTATACGTTAGGCTTTTCGGGCGTCGATGTGAAAGAATGGAAGGTACCGCGAACGGATATGGAAACTGAGGAGCTTCAGGAGGCGAGAAGCACGAGCTCCATGGGCCTTGGCAATTCCTTGGCACTTGTAGATTGCTCGGATTCGAGCCTGGGCATTTCCAAAGCCGAAGGTAATTCCGTGTCCTCGCGTGGATTTAGCCAGTGGTCGATTCTACGAACAAAAACGAGAAGTCCTGCTTTTTTACAATTCACTACAAAAGCCTTCGTCCGCTGTCGTTTATTTCACCCGCTTTTTATTTTTTGCGTCAATAAAAAAAAAAAGTAGAAACAACCCGTGTATTATTTGAGTTTAATTTTGTTTTAGATTTCATTTTATTACGTTATATTATTTTAACGTATTATATTTATCTTATCGTATTTTATTCGAGTACTTATCAAACCTGCAAATATTTCGTAATTTGAAGCCAATTATGTATCGAATAAGGATCGAAAACAAATACACCGCATTTAATGAATAAGAATATAAGAAAAATTCTGCATCTTTCGTCTGATATTCGAAAAAATATCTCGAGAAAATACCTGTGCTGAGCTGCGAGGGCCACAGTGCTTCGAACCTTCTCCGAAAAGGCTCCTTCAAGATCGTAGTCCTCATCATCGCTATTCCTATTCTTCTCCTGATCCCTTCGAAGGACCTTCTCGAAGCTGCCACGATCCTCCACCTCCCCTTCGCGCGTCGACGCGGCTGCTAAAACTGTTTTCGCACGAGCATCCTCGCTTTCCTCCATCGAGCTTAACCTCTGCTTCGTCGGCTGATCCTGCGCATTGTCCGGATATCGATGCAGCACGTTCTTCTCGTAATAATACTGTCCAGGCCTCCTGAAACTCGTCGACGTCTCCGATTTCGAGGGATGAACCAGAGGCCTCGGAGTCTCCTTGGAGACCTTGATCTGCGGCCTGAACCCTGAATTCCCCGGGGAGCCGACGGTCTCCGTGCTCTCAGAGACGATCGTCACGCTCTGGACCTTCGTGGGCCTCGAATAACCTGGAGAACCCAATCCAGAAGATCCTCCGTAGAGATGAACGTTTGGAAGCTTGTGATCGTATCTGTTAAGTT
The DNA here is from genome assembly GCA_038496175.1 of Ampulex compressa. Taxonomy (NCBI): domain Eukaryota; kingdom Metazoa; phylum Arthropoda; class Insecta; order Hymenoptera; family Ampulicidae; genus Ampulex; species Ampulex compressa. Next base: position 7,713 of record JBCFXI010002540.1, on the reverse strand, counting down.
GACTGGTCGATATCGAAGCATCAGGCTTGTCCTTGTAGTTACTTCCTCCAGCAGGAGTCAGCACTGGAGGTTTGGAGTAACCAGCGGTGCTGTCTTGACTTATAGGTCCTTGAGTCGAAGCTTCAAAAGCCTTGAGCTCTCCCTCGAGATCGTCGTAGGAGGTCACGGGTCTTCTGTATGGGATTTTCGTGCTGATGGAACTGCTTAGCGAGTTCTCAGTGGAGAATTCGGTTGGTTTGCCGTAGGATGAGATACTTGGAGCTTCACTAGGATGGTCTTGGGTTACGATAGGTTTGCTGACTTTTTCCTTTTGATAAGAGTGAACAGAACTGGTTGAGACACTGCTGGGTCTTGATGTCACTGCATCGTGATAGGTTCCAAAATTCTCCGGATGCGATGGCCTGATCGTGGATTCCTTCTGATAAGAGGGCATCGTCGACCAGGGACTGACTTCCTCCAGGATCGGTCTCTTGGTTGGTCGCTGCTCGCCTTGATACGACGGTCCCTTCCAGGAGGTCCCTTCTTCAGGTCGATTGAACGGTCTCTTGCCACCATCTGCCTGATTATACGAACTGGACCAAGCTGTGTAACCAGTCTGACCCTGTGGTCTCACGTCAGGTCGCGCAGGATAAAAATCCAAGGGATCTCTGGCGTAGGGTCTCTTCTGATGTCCAGTCGTACTCCAGTCCTCGCTCTGTCCTGGTTTCTCCTGATACTGAGGCCTCTGCCAATTGTAATATCCCTGATCAGGTCTACTCGTGTTCTCCTCGTACTGCAAACTCCCAGCGCCATTGTATAGTGGTTTGTGATTGGCATGAGATTGTTCGACGTACGACTGTGAGTTTGGTCGATGACCAACTTGTGGCTGATGACTCGATGCCAAAGTCGGCTTCGAGATCAGCCCTGGATCGTAAGATTGTTCCTTTTCATGAGACGCTCCGTAGTTCACGAGGTACCCGTCGACCTTCTGAGGCCTCTGCGTCGTCGTGGTCTTCGATAACGAGTTCGTATAATAGGTGTACAAGGTTGGGCGAGGACTGGTCGAGGAGAAGCTCTCGAAGAGCACGTCCTTGCCATCGTAATTGGGCGATCGATAGCCATAATTCAGAGGATTCGGGTTACTGGGATCATCGAACGCGTGAGGAACGTAAGGCCTGCTTCCTTGCGAGCTGGAAAACTGAGGAACGGAAGTAGATATAGGTTTGCCAGCCGATCCATAAACAGGATAACTCTGATGCACCGGATTCTGCTGGATGTAACCATAAAACGGCCTCTGCGTCGTCGTGCTCTGCTGCTGGATCCTTATATTCGAGCCATAGATGGCGTCGTTGACAAAAACCGGAGAATTGACGGCGTTGTTCTGCACGACGATCGTCACATTATCAGGAGGACCGAAGGGTCTCTTCACGACGATCCTGTTCTGCTGATGGATACTAGCTTTGAATGGCTGCTGCCTCTGAGGAAGTGTCTTCCCAGTGGTTGATCGTACGACTGTGGGTTTAGTGGGTCGAACGACCTTCCTCTCGAACTTGGAAACTGGCAACTCCTTGGATTCGCTTCTGGGCCGCGAAGGCCTCTCCGCCCAGAGCTCCAGGTCCAACTCACCGATCGAGGGATCATCGCAGGCCACTCGACGGTTCTTCAGGCCATCCTGCAGGAGGAAGACGAAGGGCTGGATCGTCTCGATGCTGTCCATCGTCCTGCACAGCACCTGGGCCAGGCTGATCCTCCTTATCTGCTGCAGCTGGCCAGGCGTGAAGCTGCTCTCGCCCTCCGGGTTCTCGTACCAGAACCTATCGCCTCGACGCAGGTTCCTGAACTGCTGGCCGATTATGCAAGCGAAGGTGGGCCCCACGAGGCCACCGGAGACGGAGTGCTCGGCCAGGCCAGCGGAGAAGAGGTCGATGTCCTCGACGGAGGCGTAGAGAAGCCTGAACTTCCTGGCAGCCTCCAAGGACATCACCCTGGCGAGATCCTCGAAAGTGTCGATCCTCGAGAGGCCGCACGGCTCGCGCCATTGGACGTAGGCCGGCAGGCCGTGGTCCCTGCCTCTCTGGATGTTCAGGGAAGCCAGGTCCATGCCGAAGGGGAATCGCGGCGTCTGGAAGAGGTGGTTGGTCAGCTCCTCGGTTATGAACTCGTCTCTCCTCTGGGCAGGCTGGTCGATGAGGCCCAGAAGGAGTCTGTCGACCGAGCCCGCGGTCTCCAGGTTTACAGGATTGCTGAATTCGTCGTGGATGGAGACGTCTGGAATGAGAGAGAAGGGCGCGTGCGAGTTGTGTACTTGGTTGATACTCGAAGCGTGTTCTATGGCTTCTTTCTTTTTTCGTTTGGGTTCACTGCTAGGATACTTCAGTTTATTGTTTTAAAGTAGATTCAACTTGGTCGACACTGTAACCGTGTCGTATTATTTGCTCTTAACACTGGAAGTACCAAAGCAGTCGAAATGACTGGTCAGTCGTTTCTTTAAAAAATCGTAGACCTTTATAAGGATGTATTTTTAGATCATCATAGATCATTTTAGATCATCATTTTGATTTACTCAAATTTCCTTTTACTCTCCTCATTTTTTAAAGATATACGTGGTGTTCTAGATATGTCCAGAAAGTGGCTGGTAGTTCCAGCGCTTTGTATCTCAAATCCTCGTATTCTTATCACAATCCTCTTATTATCGCATTAGCTTCAGGAAGCTCAGTGTACTGATCGACTGTACCAACGTTAAGAACTCTGCCAGTTTATTCCCGTACTTCTAATCGGGCTATAAATAATGAATTTACAAGGATCGTATCGTCGACTCGGCCGAATAATCTGTTTCGCATTTATACCCCGTACTACTTACTATTGAACAGCGGTTTATGGTGGCTATCAAATCTAACGAAGCTGTGCTGGACCAGCGAGTGTCCAAAGCGATAAGCCGCAGTTGAGAATCCATTGGCAACGGTCGGGTTTACCGTGGGGTCGTAGCCCTTATAATAGCCTTTCTTGAGGACCTCCAGATCGAATATCTCCATTACCCCGTGACCTGTGGGTTTAACGATCAAGCACAGCCCCCCTTCAGATTACTCACGTATTAAAAACACGATCCATTTCTCGGACTCGTATTTCAATAGCCTCATTTCTGAACCGCCTCCAATTAAATGGAGCGTTTACTTTGAAAGTGGTGTAACTCCATTTTCTCTTGTTTCGAGAAAATTAATGGTCAGCATATTTGTTATTTAAAAAATATGATTTAACATTATCGAGTGTGGCAATGTTTCCACTTGTATATTGTACAGAGGTAAAAAGCAGCAGCCACTGACCTGACCACCTGTCTGTCGGAATTGAACTTACACCATTTTCATAATCGATGGATACGCAATTTCTCTTATCGGCCAATATTACGTTGAACAAAACGTTGGTATTTTTTAAGGTATTAAATACTGATCAGTTATAAACAAAAAGTTTACACTAGATTAAGCATAAAAGACGTGATATCTCATTTTTATTTTAAATAGACTTATAGCCTTTTCAAAATAAACGGTTCAAATAACGTACTTATCGTTTCATCGATAAACGCGCCGTAAAACTACGATCGTCGATTCTTTCAGCGGTTAAAGTGCTTATATTTACAATCTCGCCAAGACACGCGTCGTTTGATGCTCTTCCAAGCTATCATCGAGGAGTATCCCAGAATACGCGACGATCGCGCTCGAGTTTATTCAGTACTTCGGTCGTAAAGTTTACCAAGGACGATTGGCAGGAATTCTCGATAAGTTATGTGCTGGACGACGGCCCCGACGATCCTCCGAGTTTCCTGGAAGATCTTCTCGTCGCTCCAGTGGGAATTCAGGGCGGAAAGTTCGGTGGCTATCCTGTTGTGAAGTCTTAGAAAGACGACGTGCAGCGCCGTGAGTGCCGGTTGTTCGCTGAGCCGACCGTCGCCAGCCCTGAAGCAGCTCGTCGACAAGGAACCGCGCTTGCAGAGATCCGACTCGCGCCTCGGAAGCAAGGGCCTACGAGACTGAATTCTTCCGTACTGCAAAAGGCCTGCAAGATCGTCCAGGATGCGCGCGAAAACTTGTATTTTGCTTTGTAGATTTATACTCAGCACCGACTAGCAGATTTATATCTTTTTCGTATGAAAGTATCATTCGCGAATTTTTGTTTTCTTTTTTTTTTTTAAAGAAGGAGGGCCTACAAACTCATGCATTTTGTTTCGCGCAAAACAACTAGCTATAATTTTTACTATAGTAAAGAGAAGAATTTTTTCGATCTTAACTGGTGTTTAACCGATGCTCGATAACTCAATGAAATTTCTAATGAAGGACGTAATATAAGATTGAAGGAAACGAGCACCGATCATTTTCGCCACTGGTCTGCGGCTCGAATAATTCAAACCTACATAAATAACTGAATAAAATAGGACTATATAAATAACCAAATAAAATGAACAAAGCTACATATACAACCAAATAACTCGTATAAAACTATATAAATAAGAAAGCAATGACTAAATCATAGATTAAAATCAAATTGATCCACGATCCAATTCTCATCTAAGCGTAAATTAAACGATTTGGATCGTCATGAAATTTTCCAAGATCCCAGGATCGTATCCTTAAGAGTCATCTTACCATTACGAAATATCCGCAAGCTGTCCGTCTGCAGGGCGTTGCTGCTGTAGACCGTGGAGGCGTCCAGGTAACTGGTCACTTGCGTCAGTTGCTCCCTCGGGCCAAATTCGCAGTCCTCCCTGGGGGCGGCGCCGCTCCTTAGGAATTCGAGACACCTGACGCCCAGGGGAGCGAAGAAATCGTCCTGCAGATTCACGGCTATCGGCAGACACTCCGGATGCTGCGATAAGATATCGAACATCGGCAAGATGACAAACGCTTTTGACCCTTCGCGCCCGAGAGGCGACTCCCGCCCCCCCCGGAATGATTTACCATGAATTCCGCTGGTTGAAAGCCGACGCCTGCGTTTAGGCAGCATTGCGGCACCGTACCGTTAAAGCCTCTGCTTTGGCCAGTCGCTGCTCCCGCCAGAAATTCGCGATTGCAACATGTAACTCTATATATTCTTTGTAACCTAGAGCTTTTTTCTCTAAAGTGGCGTAGGTGTGAGTTTGACAAAAATAATCCGTGTTTAAAAAAAAAAATCTAGAACTGTTTTGTATAATAAGGTATAAGTGATAAGAATAGGATAATATGATAGAGGATATAGAGTTTAGAAATGTTATAAAGTAGGAAATCGGTGTTAGAAAAATAAAAGATTCATGTTCAATTTAATCAGCGTTGATGTGCTTTTCATTCGGATTTAGACTTGTTCTCAAAAAAGGGGCATCGTAGATGAAAGGATTTCACTTTTGACGATGTGATCAGATTTTTGCATACCCGTCAGATCGTGATCCACGAATTGTCCCCACTGCATAAGCATGTGAGTAATCGCTGCGAGAGGGACGTCTCTGTCCTCGTGAATCAAACTGGAGACTTCCCTCGCGCTTGGCAATGCTCTTCCGGTTCTTGACCTTCTTATGCTTTGGATACCATTGCCGTACACCGGTGGTAAAAATCTGATATTTATATACATATATATAATATATATAAAAATGTTAATATAATATTATAAATAAAATAAACGAAATTAAATTATTAATTAATTAATATAATATCTAAAATATTAATATAATATTATAAAAATATAAATCCGCATCTCTTACCTTTGCATGGTAGACATTGCCGAGCCCCACCAAAGATTCTGAAGATTATTGCAGCTGCCATCAGAAGTTCTGTATCTCAAACTCGCAGGGGGACATTCGGGCGTTCCTCTTCGCGGACAATGTCGGTGCAGGGGATTCTTTCGACTGCTACGCGACAAAATTAGCTCGTTCGACGCGTCCGGGAATCTTGAGGAGATAAAGCAAAACGACGCCTTAAATATTAAACCTGAATATACGAATTTAAACGCCATATCTCATCGCGAAGGAAGTAAAATATTTTAGAAAGCCAGATATTTAAAAGTGCATCTTTGATATTCGTAGAAAAATTGAGATTGGAGGGTAAGGTTGGAAATGACGATTGGCACTGTAGTTTTAAAGTAAGGTTTCCAGATTACAAGGAAAAATTGGGGACGCACTTTCGCATGAAGCTCGTTGCACCTTCGAGAATGGCGAATCCAAATTTGGCGAGGTTCCGCGCTTCTTCGGTTTGATCGTTGAAAGCCGCCACGTACCTCGCAGGATCGTCAGCGCCGAGGTATAATCCTGTTTTAACAGTTTTCTTATAACATTTTATACGATTACAAATGATCCCATATTAATTTTTATAAATATCCAAATATAAATCGCATTTTCTTAGAGTATTTCGTATATATCGTACGACAGAAAACAGGATGGAAAAAAAATTATTTTCCACAGACTCAAAGGAACTTACTCAAATTCCGCTTTTATAACGTATGTATTACAGTTTTGCAAGCGCAAATTACAAATTATTTATTATTATTATTATTAATTATCCACGAAACAAAATATCAGTTTCTTAATCCAATAATACTTCTAATAATACCCCTTACCCAGCCACGGAATAATTTGAATTTCTTCAACTTAGATAAAATAAATAGAATAGATCGAAACAAAAAGCAAATGAAAACTACCATTAAATCATACTGAATTCGTTTCCGTCCATAATAATTTCCCTCACTCACCCATCGAGTATAATTTCGGTTCCTTGACGGAGTAAAGCTCGTGCATAGCCTTCAGTCCAAAATTCGCAGCCTCCAGAAGATCCTCCTCCTCGGTTTCCCACAGTTTCTCATCCGTCCTACCATCCGCACTGCGATTATCGTTTATCCCAAGCTCCTTCTTTGCTTTCCCATCCTCCCGCCTCTCCATCGACTTCCATTCACCCCTCAAAATCTCACTTCCCTTCTTCGAGAATGTCTCCTTGCCCGCGAGATTTCGCGACTCCTCGTCTCGCGAGTTTTTCGAGGCGATTCCAGGATCCTCGTGTCTCTTCCGCGCCTCGACGGCTCCATCGACTCCTTCGTCCGCGGCTCGCAATGCCTCAACATCGACGCCCTCCTCTCGCGCCTCATTTCCCTCCTTCGCACTATATCCTCCTGCGTTCGCCTCCTCGACCTCCTCCTCCAGTATTCTGCGTACGTACTGAACTATCTCTTCGTATCGATCCTCCTCCTTGGAGGGATCCGATTCGTTTCTGCCTTCAGCGACGCTATCCTCCACGATTTCTACGCCCTCCCGCCTTCCGTTTCTCGAGGAGTCGGAATTTTCTTCGACGTACGCCTCTCCTCTCCCGAGAATCGACGATCCCAAGGATACTTTCCGGTCGTTTGGCGGATCCTTGGATGAGGAACGGAGGCGCGCGATGGCCCCTCGAGGATCATGCTCTTCGCGTGCTCGGGATAGTGCGCAGGAGAGAAATGCGAGGATGATGCTGGAAACGTGGTGCAATTAATAGGACATTGCTCGCTGGTTTGGTAAATTGAGATTGGCGAAGGATATTTCAGACTTTCGAATGATTGTAGTTATTGGAATTATTGGGTTGTTCGGAAAGTCATTTCGTTTTTTGGGGAACATGAAAGACAGTTTTCGTATAATGCATAAATATTTTATTAAATTATATATTGGCCATTCTGGTCCAACAGCTTTTGCCATCTTTCTGGCAGTAACATAATTCCCCTCTCATAAAAGTTTTGGTCCTTGCTGGCAAAAAACTG
>JBCFXI010002539.1:0-20957 GCA_038496175.1 Ampulex compressa | reverse complement strand
GGACTTAGAATTCTAAGACAATCCTGGGTAATCTGAGGCGCATTCACTTGCGCATCGAAAGCCCCGGAGAATCTGGTTTTCCAAGTAATTATTTTTCTGCAACAAGGGTTAGCCGGAGGATCCGAAGTGCATTCGTTGCGCATAGGAAATCCCGACAAGTCCCTTACGTGTCCTGACTCGAATTATTTACGGAAAGCTTGAGGCGCATTAAATTTGCGTATCGGCGGCTCCAAACGTTTCAGTGAGTTTGATGAGTAAACGTCTCAAACGAAAAACGCGCGCCGGACAGATTTTCAAGACCAGACATTTTTATAGTAAACTAGAGAAAGCAATAAAAGCCTTCATTGCGGAAGAAGATTTCGTTGATATTCTTCTTCAACCTCCAAAATTCGCCCAACGTGTTAATTAATTTGCCTCATCCCAGGGGAGTGTCGCGTAGACACGCTTGACCCGAAACCGTAATTATCTTTAACGTAAAATCTCGATAAATAAATCGGGAAGACGCGAAACCGCGACATAAATTCGACGGTCGCGAAAGTCCGTAATATAATTCTGGTGACAGCGGCGCGATAGTCCGTGACATGAATGACGTTGAAAGAAGAATTGGTTTAATATCTAAACCAATTATGAGAATAACGATTGGCTGAGTGAATAAGTTATTCTTGTGATCAAGAACAAAAACGCCTATAAACTCAGCAATATTATTCAGTTCAGCATGCAAAGTAAGGCAGTCGCATACAAGTCCGTCGACATTGTTGTAGAAGTAGATCAAGCGGTTAATTATCTAACAGAATCTTTTAATTCACTCGATTTTCCAGGGATGGTACCGCACATACTGCAATTGAAAATCAGTGTGCCAATTATCACGTTACGAAATATCAACCACCCAAAGCTTTGCAACGGCACACGGCTTGCAGTAAAAGAATAAATGAGCGATGTCGTAGAAGCAACAATAGTGACAGGACCTTTCAAATGAGAAGATGTCTTCATTTCTTACATTTCTATAATTTCAACGGATATGCCATTTCAATTTAAGAGATTACAATTTCCAATTCGATTGATGTTTGCAATCACCATCAACAAAGCTCAGGGCTGATCTTTAGAATTATGCGGTTTAGATCTAGACAAAGATTGCTTCTCACATGGACAATTATATATTGCGTGTTCTAGAGTTGGCAAACCAGACTATCTTTATATCTCCACAAACAATGGAACAACAACAAATATTGAATACTCACAAACATTGTGAAAATTTTGTGAAAATAAACATATAAATGTGCACATTCTTTTTTCTTTTTTTTCTCCATTTAATGCAATCTAGCAATACGTGGCCGTGTACAACTAGTACTAAATAAAATCGTAATTGGCAAGAAAATTTGCAAATTAAACAGTAGTTCGAATGTTTGTTATTTATGCTTTTTTTTTTTTTAATAAAAATGAGGAAAAATTTATATTGAAATTACAGATTATAAATACAGAATGTAAAACTTCTGTTAGAATAATAGGCTACAAAAAATTCAAAATTTACTGTACTGTCATACAGAACATTATCAGTGTCATAACGCGTGTCTCATTTGTGGCACGTACTGATTTTAATGATAGTGGGTAAGGTAATAAGTTTATATGCACACAAACATAATCGTCATTATAGGCGTAGATGTTTTGCCAGTTATAAAACAAATGTATGCACTAGCTGATAAAAAAATTGGAGAAAATTACGTACATTTTCATAATTGTAATACTTAATGTAATTGTTGCACCAAATGTTGCTGTAAAAAGGTTTTCACGTTAGAAAGTGCATCCAGGATCAAAAATTGTGTTTTCAATGACTATCATTATAAACCGCTTTATCGCGGGATAAGACTGAAAGAGGTTACAGAAGTGTTATGTTAAGATTTCAAACTGTTCCCCAGGAATTATTAATTTTACTCGGATCTCTCAATTGAGACGTCACGGAATTTGAAAGTAGTGCACATGACTTTATCGTGACGCGACTATCCATTACAGTGGGGTAAAACGGGTTGGGAAATGTGATGAAGGGTCTGCCCTTCCAATCCAACCGGTCGCCAGTTTGCTCCAAGCAGACCGAGTGGAAAGATGTGCCTCCGCGTGAAGTGTGTTTTTCGACTTTGTAACACGGCGTGATGGAGCGTTCGCTTGAACAGTGATACGCAATCGAGTTTTGTGTGTGGTTTGAGAAAAATGCAAGCAAAACATTCCAGATGCTTCAAGAGGTCGCATTTTGAATCAAATCCTACAATTCTTGACAGCGCAAAACTCGATGTTCTTTCTGGTCTTCCGTCAACACTTTCGGCACAAGCTTTACGTAGACCTTGCGCATTTGCAGATCCTCAGTCACTATCCTACGTAACGTAAGTGTGGACATGTTGAGTGTCAGCGATTTACTGGATGCTCAATCGGCGGTCGGAACGCAGAACTTCACGTACACGATTCACGTTTTCGTCAGTTCTGGTCGTTATTGGGCGTCCAGAACCGAGTTCGTCGGCGATCTCCTCCTGGTCCTCCTTGAACAACTTGTGTCATCTCCCGGACTATGACATTGAAATGCAGTCGGCCTTGAAGGCTTCGTGAAGCATCTCGAATGTTTCGGTTGCATTCTTTTCAAGCCGCACACAAAACTCGATTGCGTATCGCTGTTCAAGCGAACACTTCATCACGCCGTGTTATAAAGTCGAAAAACACACTTCACGCGGAGGTACGTTTTTCCACTCAAATTGTTCGAAGCAAACCGACGACCGGTTACATTGGAACGGAGATTTTTAACAAGCTTTACATATATTTTCCTCATAACTGGCTAGATACGTGCGACTATAACTATGATTACACATATTGTAAAAGTAGATTTGTTATCCTACCTAACTTCATAAAATACAGTGAAGGCCATGTGTGAGACACTTTTTATCATATTGTAAAAAATGAATTAAAAATCATGCCTGTTCCAGGATCAGGAGTGCTCGGAGGTTCTGGAGTGGTTAATCTATTGCTTAATGGTTCCTCATTCAATGAGTCTTCAGAATTTTTTCTGCGTTCCTTTCTCTTCAATTGTTTTCTATGATTCCCTCTTTCAGAATTTGCATTATTCCTCGTTCTTTTCCTTTTTGTAGATACTGAGCCCTTGGTGTTTTCACTAACGTTGTTATTACTGTTGCCCGTTTCCTCCTCATTTGAACCGGAACTGTGAGATCGTCTTTGAACTTGTTGCTTTTCGTCATCCTCCACTTCTTTTTCATTTACCGTAGATCTTGAAACAGTTCGGTACTTGCTTCTAGTGGAGGAGACCTGTTTTTTGGTACTAGGCTCTTCTGTTATGTTGCTTTTATCTACAACAAGCTTGCGAGCAATGGAATTACCTTGAGCACTATGAGTACGCCACTTCCGTGTGCTATCCACCGTTTTTGTTCTCTCTATCTGCGTGCTCTGTCTGCAATATAGAATACATTATATGCTTTATATGTTAACAAGTTTTTTAATTTTTAAAATAGATTCTGAATTATGGAATATCGTATGCCTTTACATAAATTACGAAATATTCGGTGTCATATTTTGATGTAGAGCTTCCGTTTCTGATGTGATAGTGTATGGATAGGTGTAATGAGAGAGGTGAAAAAGAGGAGAATTAGAATAATAGAAGCAAAGGGTGAGAGAGGTGGGGCGAACGAGAAGGGGAAAGGAGAGGAAAGGGGAGTAAATTGAGTGGTGACGAATACTAAGAGGAGTGTAGAGGCGTCAGAGAGGTCAGAACGGGTGTGCTCGGAAAAGGCAAGACAGGAGAGAGGAAGGCATTAATGCAGAAGAGCGTCGCTAGAGATTGGATAGAGAAGCTGTGAGATGAAGGGAAATGCAAGGAGTAGGAAGACAGGTAAAGTTGAGGAGTGTAATTGAGTCGAGGGAGACAGGGAAAAGGAATAAGGAAGATCTATCAAGCAGCGGGAGGGGGAAGAGATGACATTTGTTAGAAGCAGGAGGACAGTGCGCCCACCGATGCGGAGTGAGGGATGGATGGAGAGGATGGAAATTTGGAAGTGAGGGAGAAGCAGAAGAGGAGAAAGAATGTGGCAATGAAAGGAGTAGTGGTAAAGCATGGAACAATAAGGGAAGCGGTGGAAAAGGTATTGCAGGAAATCGAGGCTAAGGTGAAGGTAGTAGAGGTAAGAAGAGCGTAGAGGGGAGGATAAAAAAGGGGAGGAAGATGATGGTGGTAAAGCTACAAAACGAAGAGCTGAAGCAGGAGGTGATGCAAAAGAAGAGGAAGGGTAGAAAGGGTAGAGCAGGACTTGACAGAGAAGAAGACGAGGAAGGAGCTACGGTGGTGTAGTGGATAGAGGCTCAGGCTATCATGCGGCAGACCCGGGTTTGTATCCCGTCCAGCACCTCTGGTTTTTCTATGTGATATGTATACCGTAGCTCTGGTGGTTCGGAACCTACCTTAAACAGTGGGTCCTAGGCCAAATGATCTTAGCAGTTGGTGCCGAAAAATTAATTTAAAAAAAAAAAGAAGGGGAGGAGTACATGAGTGCTGGGAGAAATAGCAAGAAGGGAGGAATGGGTAAGAAGAGACGAGACGGGGTATAGGTAGATAAGTTAGATGACGGAGAAATGGTGGAAATGGAAGAAGGAGGAAGGAGTATTAGTGGATGGATAATGGAGAGTGAGATAAGAAAAAAAGAGGGACGGAGGAGTACTGGAGAGAGACGGAATGGATAAGGAAAGGAGAGGGAGGAGGGTTGATGGGGACGATGTGGAATAAAAAGCAATAGGAAATGGAAGCCCAGGCGTACGAAGAAGAGAGGGGCAAAGAACAGCTGTCCGGAAAAGGACTGGTGGTTGCTTTGCGGAGGTTGGAGGATTAAGAATCGAATAAGGAAGAAAGGAGGAGGAAACGGCGTATAAGGCATGTGGAAAACTGTAATTCCAAGGTGAAGGTTTAAAAATAAGCAAACATACATACATATTTTGGTGTACGCGTCATTGTACATGATTTTCATACTAGTACATTCTGCTTACGACAAATAATAATAGTATATTTTATTAAATTACAATAAACATGTTGATGTCTAAAGGTATTGTCAAAGTACGTTTAATTCACATTCAGTAACGTTACCAGGGAATAGAAGAAGGATATGCACAAAAAAGGCTGATAGATAAAGTATAATATTTATATTTTATCAACTGAAAAGCATGTCAAACAGAATACTGTACAGTAGTCATTTCATAATCATTGTTCTACATGGATATCATTTGTTACGTTAAAGAGGCCAGAGGTACCTCTTCACAGGTGTGCCTTTCTAGTGTGTCGAACAAAGTAGACAACGAACAGAGCGGATTATGAAAAAAAAACTGGCCAAGCTCAAGGCAAAACATTTAAAAATCAGCCTAAATGTATTGTCATTCACTTTTTTACATGTTGAATACCACAATGTTCACCATGGCGGTTTGTTTTTGCAGTGGAGCCACGGCGGGCATGGGCCCTACTAAATATTACGAGAGCATGGAGTGACCTACAACTTGCACAACGCTAGTGATCATGAATTACAAGAATATTTTTTTTTATAGTTTACAGAAAATGTAATAATCAAAAAGAAATTAAATATAGCAAAATTAAATGTTATGTTCTTTTTTTTTTGTTGAAAAACCTATCTATTAAATAAGAATCATTTGTGACAGATGCGTGAAATGTGACCTAACGGTTTTGTGAATAGATGAGATGTTTACTGTATGTATCGTACATTACAATCTAGACGATTGATCTGGTAAATGGCATTACTATTACAATGTGGATCCAGTTTGTCTTTGCCTGTTTTTATAATTGTATTTAATTTGTTTGTTGTACGTTATGCTATTTTAAACGAATATGGTCTGAGGCAATTTGGTAATTTTTGTGTGGGATTAGGGAGGAAGGACAGGATAAAGAACCTGTTTTTATTGATGTTATCCCTTCTCACATTATTATTGATATTAATCTGATTATAAATACGTTTAACTCTATTTCAAATTATGTTCAAAGTTGGCAGTACTGGGAATTGGTCGGCAATTAGCGTTCTTTTTACTAATGGTATGTTACTTAGACAGAATTTTTTATCGGAGAGTAATAAAGCTCGACCTGTTAAATTTAATATCATTATAATTTAAAAATAATTATAGTTTAAGAATTGTTAAGAACAAGTGTCTGTCTGATACCAATTGGTCGAGATGCTGTTGTCCAGGTTCTTCATAAGTGTAATATCAAGGAAATTAATTTTATTGTCCTCCTCCGTATCTATGGTAAATTGCAATCTTGGATGTATACTATTATAAGAGTATAAGAGTGGTCTGTGGATCATTGTTGTATTCAAAATTTTTTCTTCTAAATCTATTAAGACTAATTCAGCTAATAAGGGAAAATATCTGTGATCCTATGAGGCTGCTGAAATTCTGCTTATATATTCTGTTATCAAACCTGAAAACTGTAGAGTTTAACAAAAAGGACAATCTATTTAAGAATTCCGATTTAGTTATTTTTGTGCCTATGGTTATTAAATTTTATTTGTCATTTACGCTATCCATAACCAACTCATGCGGAAGGTTCGTAAAAAGAGAGATGACATACAATGACATTAATTTATAATTTGTTTTAAGTCTTTTTCAAACAGAAACTATTTTTAACAGAGGTTGGTGGGAAATTAATGTTGGAGTTAATTACATCGTGTAAGAATCTATAAAAATTATATAATAACATATTGTTGCTCGATACTGCGTGTGTGTGAATGAGTCTACATGGAGCACCAGGTTTATAAATTTTGGGTAATGCATAACCTTCAGGTAACTCTGATTCAGCAGGTTTGATAGCATTGAATGTACTAACAGAAATGTGCTCTCTTTCTTTCCATCTTTTTAAGATGCAAAGAAGTTCCTCCTCAGTTTTTTGTCTGGATCTTTATTAAGAAAAATGTAGGTATTTTCTTTAGCTAACATAGAGTTCATTTTTTTATAATAATCCTTTTTATCAAGAACTATCGTGATATTGCCCTTGTTAACTGTTCCACGCTATAAGACAGGTGGAATTATACAGGTGCATCTAGCATGCCTTACTTTTTGTTTGGAAGTCCTTACAATGCTTCCAGACGGTTTTGACCAATTTGTTGGCCATGAGGCCTTTAAAAGAAATTTCTAGACATGCGTGCAAATTGACAAAAGCCAGATATTGGTATAGCTTTACTTTCGAGAAATGGTCGACGTACAAACAAGCAGGTTTAATTTGCAGCAAAGTCCTTTTCTTGATGAGGGTTTCTTAAGCTTGCATATACGAATAATATAAACCATTTTATGGCTAAGCCCCACTTATTTGAGTAAGAATCATGTGGCATTTCTCGCGGTAGGGCCCAAGCAAACCCTTGGTCCTTAAAGTATAATCTCAAGTAGGAGCATCCCCATCTCCATACTAATTGGGTGAAATGTTTTCCATAAAAAGGAATAGTAACACAATTAATTTACAAACTGATATAGCCATCTTAAGCAATATTTACGACCCCATATTCAACCATTTAAAAAATAGATAATCTTCCTTACTATCTAGGCTCCTTTCTTTAACACTTAGTATATTTAAATTGTATCAAGTTATTATCATCATTGATAGATTTCCTATTACACACAGACGATTCTCAATATTGCTCCAATGGTTGCTCATTGTAATTTTCTGGTAGATCGCCGCAGTCTGCCAGGGTCCGTCCTGCGAGTAGCACAGTCGGAATCATAAATCATAGCTCAGATAGACCTGGTGGTCTTGTGGAACATGGACTCATATAGCGACTCGAATTAATTAGCTTTATTCACTTTCGTTTTTACCAAAAGTACCGTTTTAGTTACCCCACCTCTTTTGCAGTTATTGTTATAAAAATTTATTTCCACTCATAGATTTACTAAGGACTCAACCGTATCCTTCTCATCTCTCTAAAAGATAGTCAAATCATATTTTACACATCCGTCACAAATTATTCTTATTTAATAGGTAGTCTTTAAAAAAAAAAAAATCGCTATGTGCAATTTCTTTTTAATTATTTTTTATTAACTTTTTAACGGAATTACGAGAGTAACTTAACTCATAAGTACATCAAATATCTCTTAAGGAATTATCATTTCTGGTTTAAAGAAATACCAACAAACAAATATTAATTTTTCACTGGAACGTATGGTCTATTATCGATCAGGATGAGTAGCGTGGATAACCGCTAGCACCTTACATTTCAGTTATTTTGATATGTGGCTCTCTTCAGAATTTTATTCAGAAATATAATCTGGTTATTGTTTTCTCATATTACATGATCTTTGTGGAAAACGTCGAAATACGATATTGTTGAAGTGAAACTTCTTTAGGTGCGGTAGAGTAAATTCGCTTGAGGATGAGACAGAAACGTGAAACACTTTCCCTTTTTTGACTACAGGAAACGTCCCCTACGTACAGATGGACCCATTAATTTGTTCCACGATCCTTCAAGGGGATTAAGAGGAAGCTGGAATACGACCGTGGCGGTGTCAGGCGGCTGGGGCCAATCGGTCCAGATTTATAGACTCTGTGATCGATATGCGCGCTATTTACAAACTGCGCAGGAATGTATAATTATGGTTGTTACAATACACATTGACATATTTAATTGTATTACTCATAGAACCGTGTAAATACAACATTACATAGCCTAAAATAATTTATTGCTAATCCAAGAAGGTGGGGAAAAAACAAAGTATCTTTTAAAATTGGAAAAATGCCCTTCGGGAAGAAACTTTTCCATCAGAATTATTACAGATAATGATTTCATAACATTTATCGATTAAAAAGTTTAAATCAAGCAATTGTGCAAGGACTGATTATTAATTGTTACTTTTCAGAGCTATAATGCACTTTTTCAGAGTTGTAAAATGGTTCTTTTCAAGGTTATGACACGGTTCTTGACTGAATTACAAGTTATTTTACATTGGGACAATTGGATGAGCAATTAATGTTACGAAATCGTTATATGTAATGATTCTGATGCAAAAGTTTCTTCTTAAAGGACATTTTTTCAATTTAAAAAGGCAATTCGTTGTTTTCTCACCTTCTTGAACTAGCAATAAGTTATATTCGGCTTTGTAATATTGTATTTGCTCGTTTCTATGAATAATACAATTAAATATGCCAACGTGTATTGTAACAACGATAATTAAGCATTTCTGCGGAGTTTGTAAATAGCGCGCCTGTCGATCATAGAGTCTATGAATCTGGACCGATTAGCCCCAGCCGCCTGACACCGTCACGGTCGTGTTCCAGCCTGTCTTGCCCCCCTTCAGAGGTCATGAAACAAATTAATAGGTCCGTGTGTACACACCAAATCAATAATTTGTTCCGGGACGCCTAAAGGAGGGCAAGGAGAAGCTGGAATGCGATCGTGGAGGTGCCAAGTGGCAGAGACCGGCTGGACCTGATTTATCGATTCTACGTTCAATATGCGCGCGATTTACAAACTGCGCAAAAACTTATAATCGTAGGAGCTACGGTGGTGTAGTGGATAGAGGCTCAGATTGCCACACGGCAGACCCGGGTTCGAATCCCGCCCGCCTATCACTTCTGGTCTTTCTATGTGATATGTATACCGTAGCGCTGGTGGTTCGGAACCCACCTTAAACAGTAGGTCCTAGGCCAAATGACCTTAGCAGTTGGTGCCGAAAAATAAATTTACAAAAAAAAAACTTATTATCATGGTCGGTGTAATACATATTGATGTACATTGTAACATTGTTCATAAACACTGGTGAATATGCTATTACGAAACCTAATATAAGTTAGTGGCAGTATAAGGAGATGGAAAATAAGGCCATTAGCTTTAAACATTAAAAAAATGTTCTTCGAGAAGAAACTCTTGCATCTTAGTTGCTTAGTTGGAGTAACTGGCAAAGCAACTGATATTAGGAAGATATATGAAGTAACTAAGATGCAAAAGTTTCTTCTCGAAGCACATTTTTTCAATGTTTAAAGCTAATACCCTCATTTTTCATCTCCTTATACTGCCAATAACTTATATTAGGTTTCGTAATATCATATTCACCAGTTTTTATGAACAATGTACATCAATATGTATTACATTGACCATGATTATAAGTTTCAGTGCAGTTTGTAAATCGCGCGCATATTGAGCGTAGAATCGGTAAACTAGGTCCAGCTAGTCCCTGCTACTTGACACCTCCACTGTCGCATTCCTGCTTCTTCTAGCCCCCCTTCAGGAGTCGCGGAACAAATTATTCATTCGGTGTGTACATGAATACTAACATTTGTTGCGAGAGTAAGGATAACTGCAAAAAACGTTACTGGTATTCAAACAAGAACATATGGACCGTTTTTTTAAAGTTCGTGCGGAGTTTCTTATAACTCCATCTATTGAAACTCCGCACGAACTTTTGCACTCACCCAATAATAATAAAATCGTCAACAAAGGCTAGAACATAAGAAGTTTCACTTCTAACGTGCGAGAGACTCATGCACATTTTTTTCTATTTTGAATTTCAACAAAATATTATAAGAGAGGTACTTTCTTTTCATTTAAACTCATCCTTCAATATTCAATTAAATTTTTAAAAAGAAAGGAAACACTTTACTAAATCTCGATAATGATTAATCCAATATTCAATGAAGAAAATTGCAAATGAAACTAAATTTCTACACATCATTATCCTGCGATCATCTCGGTCGAGGTGTGGGATCCGAATTCTATATACAAGTGGCTCAAAAATATTAATTCCATAGTCAATTTTCCATTTGTGGTAAAATGTGTCTTACAATTTGGTAATAAGTTTAATACGCTCAACATCATACGCAGAGATATTTTTAATATTAAAACAACTTGAACCACATACATGGTCCATTATGAAAGTAATGCACATGATTTTATCGTGACGCGTCTATCCATCGCAGCGAGGTAAAACGGGTCGGGAAATGTAGTGAAGGATCTGCTCTTCGAATACAACCGGTCGCCAGTTTGTTCTCAACAGTCTGAGTAGAAAGACGTGCCTCCGCATGAAGTGTGTTTTTCGACTTTGTAACACGGCGTGATGAAGTGTTCGCTTGAAGGACGATGTTTCGGTTACATTCTTTCCAAACCGCACACAAAACTTGATTGCGTATCGCTGCTCAAGCGAACGTTCCATCACGCCGTATTACAAAGTCGATAAACCAAAGCAGATGAAGGCAACATTACGGTCATTATGAATAGATCTGACTATTTAAAGAAAATGCAAAAAGCCATCAGTGACATTAGAACTTACGAACCTATTAAATCTAATCCAGCCTCAGGTATAACAAACCAACTATATAACATCATAAGAATATTGAAAGATACGGAACGTATTTTTAATCAAATTCAGTGGGCATTACATATAAGTGGGGCATTGTTACTGAAAGCATATATTTTAGTCAACATTTATAAGGAATTACTCTTTACGGATCATTATTTCAAATATAGGTTTTCCTTTGTACAAATTAGCATCTTTTCTAAATAACATCTTAATCAAAAGTCTAGCTGAATGCTACAGTTACATAAAGACCAGTTTTGAGTTGGTTAAGCAATTGGATAGTTTATAAATTTCCCCCGAATATTTAACTTATATCTTTGGATGTGGTTTCTTTATTTATAAATGGACTGATTCTTTTAAACATAGATGAGATTAAAGAGAATGGAGATACATCAAAAAGCATACAGAAATTGGTAAGAAAGAATTTATCAACCGTGTAAAGGTTCTATTAGATTCAACAATTTTCCAGTTCAATCAGAATTATTACAAATAGAGCTACGGTACACCGATGGGTTCTCCTTCGTTACCGATTGCATTGCAAACTAATTATGAATGCTTTAGGATTTTTCTGCCTAAATAGCATAAAATTTAAACCTACTTTTTATTATCGTTATGTCGACGATGTTTTAATATGCATGCCAAAAAAGGCATTGACAATATATATGTAAGTTAAAAATAGTCTTAACGAGCAGCGGTTGCTCCTGGATGGAATGGATGGAGGGCAAAAAATCAATTAGAAATTTTGCGTGATGTTTCGACTCACTTGTGAGTCATCTTCAAGTATATTACAATATTTTAATACACCTGATATACTGACGTAACCACGGACCATGGTGGTTTGAGAAAAGGACGCAAAAGGGGAAAAGGGAGAGCTAGTCAGGAAGTGTTGGGAAGAAGCGAGGAAGAAGGTGAGTAAGGGGAGGTTGGAGTCAGAGTAGGAGTAAGAGAGAAAGGATAAATTTAAAAAAGGAGGCATGACGATAGAGGGGGTGGGGTAAAGAAAGTTAGATGGAAAGGAAGGAAGGTTTGACAGGCTTGTGGTGAGGTGGAAGAATAAGGACAGAAAAGAGATTTGAGAAAGGATGAATGAGACAAGGTATAATAGTGAGGTGGAGGTTAGGGGCCGAGGTGAGGGAAGGGAAGTAGTGCGTAGAGAGTGAAAAGAGGAAATGTAGGATATGTGATGAGGTTTTGGCGACGTGGGAGCATGTTTGAGGAGGGGGGTGACGAGGAACGGAGAGTAGAAGAAATGAACAGGGATTGGGGACAGGTAGTGTGGAGGATATTGGGGGGAGAAGGAGGGAGGGGGGAGAGTGGATGAGAAGGATGGAGAGAAGTAGGGAAAAATAGGGAAGAGGAGGAGTAGTTGCGGGAAACGAGAAAAATAAGGCGAGAGGAAACGGAAGACCGGGGAGAGAGGTGTTACGTGCACCGTCCCTACGCCTATGAAAAGGGAGGCGTTACGTGCACGGTCCCTGCGCTTATGAAAGGGGAGACCAAACGATCTAAGTTATCGACACCGGGCGGCTGCGAGTCAAAGCCGCGAAACAGTACCCCAATCATAGCAGGAAACGGGGAGAAGATCTGCGAAAACATTAACTCTTTGACAACATCACGAATTCCGAGAAGCCCAAGACAAAACCGGAATCTAAGATGCCGTCGTCATTCTTCCATTAGGACGGGGCAGAACCCTATCCCTATATAATAGAGTACTTTTGACCGCGGCGCACAGTCAGATTATCATTATACAAGTTTGCACCACGTTTCGCGACAGTCTCGATCTCCCTGCGCTTAAGTTTTAACGAGTAAGATTCAATCATATTGTGTAAATATTCATAATCGAGTTTTTCTCCATCCAGTAATGGACATTTTGATATCTGTAGACTGCCTGAGGCGCACTCGACTGCGTATCGGTGTAACCGAGAAGACCAAGGGTCAGTTTGATGAAAAATAAATTCAAACGTAAACTTCGCAGTTGACAGGAACTCGAATTTAAGCCTTTCACCTCGAGTTACAAAAATGAATAAAAGTCTTTATTCCGAAAGAAGGTTTCATTGACATCCTTCCTCAACATCCAAAATTCGCCCAATATTGTTAGTAAATTTGCCTCATCCGAGGGGAGTGTCACATAGACACACTTGACCCAAAACCGTGAATTTCTTTATCTTAAAATCTGGGTAAATAAATCGGGAAGACCCGAAAGCGCGACTTAACTTCAACAGTCGTGGATAATCTGTGACATATTTCTGGTGACAACAGTGGGATAGTCCTCGACAGCGTTAAGATACAAATGTGTCGATAGGTAACATTTGTCGTGAACGAGCTTTACTTTTTTTTTGTTTGGTTGGTATGACATCTGTCGAATATATTTAATATACATCAAGTCATTGAACAAACATCATATTTTTTCATCGTGTTAAAAATGCCGAATTTTTACCAGACAGTGATGATTTGTGGAAAGCATTAATTTTTTGTTTTCATTTGAAGAAAAGTGCTGCAGAGTCGCATCGAATGCTTGTCGAGGCATATGGTGATCATGCTCTATCAGCAATATTGGATGAAGTATGATACTTTGAGTCAAAAGCAAACGGCAGCAATGTTAAATGTTTCGATTCCTACGAAGAAGTCGAAAATTAGGTGTCCGATTTGTTTGCTCCAAAAGACGAATATTTCTATTGGCGTGGTTTCCACAAATTGCCAAAAAGATGGTCAAAATGTGTAGAAAGCAAACTTTGAATGAAATTTTTTTACTTTCCCATTCAAGATTGGTGTTTCAATTTCTCAAAAAAACGCTCACTTCATACCGGTACAATTGATATATACCAAGCAAGAAAATAGACAGGAGTAAAATGTCGTATTGACAATATGTTCGGAGTTTTCAATAGTTTTCACAAGATATTTCAATTCATTATGGAAATAGAAGAAAACAATCAAATCTTGATAAACTAATTATTAGCGACTTGGAAAATCACGGATTAAACTTCAATTAGTACCAAAAAATGAACTTTTCAGAAAATTATATTAATTTCTGGTCGTCACACTTTATTCAACATAAAATAGGTACCATTTATAGTCTGGTAGATAGAGCATTTAGTCTCTCGTCTAGTGAATTTGTTTAACATAATCTTATACGTAGTTTCTCTTGGCCAGTGGACAATGGATACTCAGAAAATTTGATACATTGAACCGTTTGCAAACGGATACAGTTCATCAATACTGTTAAACTTTAAATATCATTGAAGATCTTAATAACTCTCAGAATCTAGAGAATGCTAAGGAAAAAACGAGTTTTATTGTTCTTCGATATGTTAGTATGCTTTGTGACTTAAAAGCTTGATTCGGTGACATGAAAAGCGTAGAATTAAAAATTTGGCGGCGAGATAAATCCACCTATGTACAATCAGTTAAATAATTTTCTTGATTCTCCCGTCCGCACCCTCCAAGAATGGAAGCCTTCATTTCTTACATCCGACAGATCGTCAGATTTACTCATGTGTCAAAAATTAGCAGTTCCACGGCATCCGCCAGCGTTCAAGTAAAGTGCTTTGTAAATCTAAACTTTGTAAATTTAAATACTGTTTTAATACGTGTCCGCAATTCACGATTAAGACCTAGTCAACATCGTGAACTGATGAAGTAAGACAAACGGTATTTCAATGGTCTCAGCAAAAGTCAGCCCGTTTCCACCTCTACTAGCAAATATATGCCAACGGTGTTAAAAAAAAAAGCATATATTGTTTGGCGAAGACTCAAACTCTTCCTTGAAAACTGAGCAAGCACCAACCAAAGACGCATTACTCACAAATTGGGAAACACCCATGGCGGACGTTAAATCTTTGTTAGCGTCTTCGATTAATAATTACCATCCATAGGTTCTATTAGTAACTGCATTTAAGTGAATTCGTCATTTGGCCGTGTCACAAGGGTACAGACTCTGCTCGTTCAAGGTTCGGAAATGGCATACATTACTGAAAGTCTCACTCAATGCTTGAAGTTGCAGCGAGTTCAAACGCTTATTTCAATGTCAGCAGTCGGCGGGGTGAATGTGGGAAGTAGTCGTCAAGCTGCGAAAATCGAAATATCTCCGCGAAATATATTGACTCTACCATTCTCGATGACTGCATTAATAGTATGACCGTTAAAGTCATATTATCTAGCACGGATTTCAATGGATCTCGCGCTGAATTATCTTTCATGGGCTGATGACAATCCCATGAGATGATCGATATTCTCATCCAGGCTAATATTTATGTTCAACGTCTACTACTCGGAAAAGTTTCTGACACGTTCAACGCACATCGAGATCAAGAAAAAGAATATAATGATTTTCTTCAGGAATACCAAAGCCTCGGTCACATGTAAGAAGTCTATATTTCTAACTTCCACGTTGATCAGTGCGTGTACATTCCGCCTCACCCAGTTATATGAGAAAGCAATACTACTCACTTGCGAGTAGTGTTCAAAACGTCAAGCGTTACCACCAGCGGATAATCTCTCAATAATATGTTTACAGGTCCTAAATTTCAAACGGAATTACTGCCAGTAATTTTGCAATGGTGAAAGACACGGGCAACTTCCATCACAATAATCACCAAGGTGTTTATTTAACAGTATAAAATATCGATTTAATATATTGTTGCGCCGGGCGCCTGTGGTCGGAAGGCCCACCCCTGCTGCTTCTCCGACGACCGGACAAAAGAAGCTTGTTTATAAAAAGGGAGTTGGACAAGAATTCGAGAGGTGAAGACACGTTTTTAGGACACTACCATTTCTATACAATTATAAGTGTTATTAAATAATGGTTATCAAACATGAAATGTGGTGGTCCCTGCGCCCGTACTCTTAGCCGCAACAATATATATAGCTCGAGCTACGATGGTGTAGTGGATAGAGGCTCAGACTGCCACGCGGCAGACCCGGGTTCGAATCCCGCCCATCACCTCTGGTTTTTCTATGTGATGTGTATACCGTAGCTCTGGTGGTTCGGAATCCACCTTAAACAGTAGGTCCTAGGCCATATGACCTTAGCAGTTGGTGCCGAAAAATGAATTAAAAAAAAAAATATATATATATAGCTCAATTAAGGCGATGAAATCCCGGCTAATCATTTCATCAAGTGGCGTTCTACTTGCTCACAAATGTCCGCATTGAATGAGTTGACGCTTTCGCGATGGACAAATCAGGATATAAATACTGTATAATATGAAATACACGATTTTGCAGACGCATCGCCGTCGTCGTATACCTAAAAGTTATTTTATAATCTCTTCTGGCAGACAAATCCAAGGCCACTCCAATAAAATGCATAGGCATTCTCAGATTGGTATTATCCTCCGTCGTTTTATTAGCACGATTAGTTAAATATGTCAAAGTCGACTTAAAAATTGACACGTTATTTTGCTATTGTTAGACTAACTCAATAATTGTCCTAACATTGTTACGCCAATATCCATTAAATTAAAAAACTTTTGTAGCAATCTTCCAAACGTTTCATGGTGTTACGTACCAATCAGCAATAACCCAGCTGGTTATGGTTCTCAAGAACTTTTTGGTAAAAAGTTATTCTGAACTTTGGTGGATTGGCCCGAAATGTATCTACTTAACCACCGACTATCGGCCGAAAGAAACCACCATTGCTTTATTAGAAGTCATGCCAGAGCAAAATATCATTGTAGTGCAAGTCGCAAATATGCAATTTCAGTGGGAACTTGCTTATCGAATTTTATCATGGTCAAAGTTAATTCGCATCATTGCGTATATCTTGAAATTTATAAAAAGTTCTTAACGTAACAAGAACAATCGTACTCAGAGCATTAACCGAAGTGCCATCCTATCAGCGAAAGAATGTCAGCGAATATCAGCGAAAAGGTTGTGGCTTAAAATTGTTCAACGATCATTATTTGTTTTGGCATTTTTTTCGTTTTCGGCATTGCCGAGTCACAAACCGATTTCACCGCGCAGCGCAATCGCATCTTTGAATTCATTTCATGACGGTCTTCTACGGATCGGAGGACGAATATCCAATGCACTAATTCGTTAACAAGCGAAACATCCCTTATATTAGCCTCGCATCTTTTGGTTACTCACATCATCATGCAAACTCACTTACGAACTCTTTATGCTACTTCACGCCTGACGTTTATGAAGTTAAAACAAGAATTTTGGATATTAAGAGCTCGTAGTATGATGTGAGTGATTATTTATAAATACATAACGTGCGTCCATGAGAATGCAGTTGTGTCTCAACCTTTTCAGCATTGCAGTCTTGATTATCCAGGTCCCGTGCAAATACGACCGCCAGGTGGTTGCGGAACCGCGTCCAAGAAAGCTTATATAGCGCTTTTAATATGTCTGACAATCTGGGAGATTTACTTAAAATTAGTAGAGAATCAAAAATCAATGTAAGTGTAAACGATAACTGGCTAAGATTGAGCAGAGTATTGAGATTCCGAGTACTAATACCGTGCTTTTGTGTTGTTGAGTTTAAAGTTTTATTTTGTTTTCTTTTGTTATCGGTATAGTGTGTTTTATTATCATTATTAAACATTATTGCTTTTCATTACTTTAGCGCACCATCTGTAAAACTTCACGGAATACCATGTTCGAGAAGAGGTTGGTAAAATAATAGCGTAGGGTAGATAAGATTCCATGTACGATAAGAGATAGAAAAGAGACTCGACATTTTCAGTATTATTTGACGATAACATACTTATATGAGACAGTAAGAATGGTAATGATCTTATTTGAGCAGACAACACGGAGACCAATTAAAAGGAAATCATCTCTTGTTTTTTTAAAAGCGAGGCACTTTATTAATCAGACATATCGATGCCTGATTCTATTTAATATATAATATAAAATAATGATTCCTTTACCCTTAATTTTTTTACGTTTCTTCTTTGCGTGTTTATAGGTTAGGCCCCCTTGAATCGAAGAAACCCACGGTGCGTAGTTAGGGAGTGAAATCTTTACAACTCGAAAAGCTCTTTTGTTTTTAATAATTTATGCATTTTCTATCGTTTTTCTTTATATTTGTAAATATTTTTCACCTTTCTCCCTTTTTGTTGTACATGGGGCGCTATGTCTTAGTGCATGTGAGTTATTCTTTTAATTTATACTATTTAATATTTAATGATTAACGTTTTCTTATTGTTTTTCTTTCTTTTTTATTTTAGTGCCGTAAGTTAATGTATCATTGATGAGATCTCCAATCATAGGGGTGAAATCAATTAAAATATTTAATTGGTAAAATTAATTTAATTGGTCTCTTTGTGTGATCAACTAAGACTACCACATTCCGCATTGAGTTTCAGTATTAGTTGCTATAAGTAATAAAAAGACTGAGAATAAAGAAGAAAAATAAATTGATAGTGCTTAGTATGTTACTTGAACTTTAAGAAATTTGGATCATAGAGTATTAAAAAAATTTATGGATTGAAGTTTAACAAAAACATGTACGTTTATCTTGCTGAATTGGAATATTTAATTTTGATTCGGTGGATATATTGTATAATCTTATGCCTTTACAGTAAGCATATAATTTTCTGTGAAATGAAGACCATACTTATAGATAAACTGGCGATGTAGGTTTATGCTTCTACGTTATCTGACGGATGTTTACTTCATCCTTTGCATCATTCAAATAGTGTCCCTTTCCTCGTAGTTATTGGAGCGTGGCTTATGTATTTAACGGCAATGGTGGATGTACAGTTTACATTTAACTTATATGACGATATGTAGTGATATTTCCTGATTTTTTTTTAGCATCTTATGGTCTGTGAGGTTTTTCAGCGGCAGTGTCTACGTAAGAACTCATCCATTACGTAGACACGAGGGGAGTATAACTAAAGATGGTCATGAAGTAGAGCAGCGAGTTTGTGATATAAGATCGTGGACGCTAGACATAAGTTTGGATTTATAGAAGCATAAGATTTCACAAAAAGCGACGAAGAATTTTCATAGAAAGTTTGAAATGTGTAGGAAAGTTGAGGTAACTAAGAAGTATGACGTCCAACTTCATACCAAATTCAAACATTTTCTCGTCACCAATAATTTCAATAGTTTTTGCAGAGCTATGGTAGTATAATAGATAGAAGTGGGCTTCTATCGAGAGGCACGGGTTCGAATACTGCTCATCACCTATGGTTTTTCCATATAATATGTATTTTGTAGTTTTGGTGGTTCTGAATCCACCTTAAATAGTAGATTCTAGGCTAAATGTCCATAGTAGGCGGTGTTGAAAGATGAATTGAAAAAAAAGGATAAAGGCACGTGTTTGTTGGTACTCTTGATTTATTTCACTAATACGGAGGGTTTCTTCCAGAGAAACTCAGATGTTTTGGACAGAAAAAGACAAATCCATGCAACAATAGTAGGAGGGACAAAGACTAGAACTGCAAATTAAGAACAGGAAATGATCTTAGCAGTCAGGGTCTAATATTCATTCAAAAAAAAATGAATAAAGTAGGAAGAAGGAATGCTGACATGGTTCAACGCGAGGCTAGTCTCTTACGAAAAGATGGTGCATTGTGTTTTTAATAATCAGACGACAAAATGTTGTAGTTTGTTGTAAAAAAGCTATAAGCTGTACAAATAATCTCAACCTTTGTTCATGGCTGCGTTTCTTAATTGTTCCAAATTTTTTTTTAAGATGTACTTTTTTCAAAGTATAATTATTCTAAAGATTTGTACCAAAAGATCAATAAAAAAATTAAACACCGGTTTTTCACTAAGCAGTAAACTTCACAAAAGTTTTGTTACAACGTAATTTACATTTAAAGTATCACAATCTAAGATATAATAAACATGCATCAATAAACTGTGTAATATTATTATCTTTCTTAGTTTGATTCATCGTAAATTTGAAATATATAGAGAATTAAACATTAATTCGTATTTCACCCATTCAAAAGTTTAAGCTTTAAATTGCTGTGTACATTTTCATTTGCTACTTACGTATATCCGGTTAGAAGAGCCTCCTTAGCAGCTTCGATGAGTGGATATGGTCGTCCGTGACACTTTCCGCGAAAATCATCATTGTCAATGGACCAGATCATTATACCGCCTAATTTCTTCTCATTGACATATTGAGCTTTCAGTTTCACGATGTTCTCGTCGTCGTAGCTTACCCACTGGTCTCCCTTAAAAGCGTAAGGCCCCATTGCATTGGGATTTGGTTGAACTATTTCCCATTCGTCCAAGTCGGCTAGACTTTCGCAGATCTGTCCAAAATATATATTATTGTTTTAGTAATGATAATTTCATCGTACAATAAATAATGTTACAAATAGATATATTCGATTGTAATCTATTAACACGTTGGGCGCGACGCCGAAATTGTTATCCTTTCCGTTCAGTCGGCAGCGAGCGAGCGCTCAAGCGATACAATGATAAGGGTGATCCGCAACTTCAAAGCAAGCGACTTCATGCACTGGGTAGGCATTTAGATGAGGAAATTCGAATCCAAGTTGAAAGATGAATTCATAAGTTACTCAAAAAGGAAGCAGACGTACACAAAAACCGAAGATATTTTTTTTTTTTTTTTTTTTATTCATTTTTCGGCACCGACTGCTAAGGTCATATGGCCTAGGACCTACTGTTTAAGGTGGATTCCGAACCACCAGAGCTACGGTATACATATCACA